>VZUI01064683.1:0-85227 GCA_013401135.1 Cettia cetti | reverse complement strand
TTTTCCCCACTGGATTCCCAGAGGACAAGAGCTACCAGACCTTCTCTACAGGATCACTGCTTCGACAAGACCATTTCATCTGGACTGCTACTACCACCCTAACAGGGTGTCAGGTGGTATTCTGACTCTGTCAGTATTTTCTACTATTGAATTTATTTTATTTTACTTTATTTTACTTCTTTTCTTCTTTCTCTTATTAAATTGTGCTTCTGACTTGGAGTCTCTCACTGGTTTTTCTTTCAAACCAGCACAATTAGTATAATTTCATACAGCAGAGCTGTTCTGATCCTGAATACCTGGAACCATAGATAATTGTGAGCAAATTTCTAGATGCTACAAGTGAAACATGTGGATTACTAAGTGCTAAAACAAGCAAAGAATACCAGGATCCTTGGCATAATTTTGTCTCATGCTATTACAGGAAGCAGTAATTTTCATCACATACACTAGTAAAAAATGTACATCCCCAAACTTTATCATAACATGGTAACAAAAATTATGCTTGAAGAATAACTCTTCAAATGGAGAAATGTCTGGCCAACTTAAAAAAATTCAAATTTTATCCAGGAACCAGTGAACAAAACAATCCATTTCTAGATCTCCCTGTAAAAAGAATATTTGGGCTTAATCTAGGGAGAATTTGATTTAAAAATGAGAAATAGAGAAAAAGAGAATCTTTAATTTTTCTGTACAGACAGAGAAGCACCAAAATAATCTGTGAAATGCTTGGCAGTGAATGCTTTCAAAGAAGCTGAACAAGCTGATAAATGTTAATAATGCTGCAGAAATAGACGTACCACAGGTACATGGAAATCTACATCAAAATGGTGAGAACAAACCATTTCAATAACTACATCAAATTACAAAGGAAAGAGGCTATTTTTGTAATTATTATTATTTCTGTAAATGTAGCTTACTCTGCAAACTATGGTATCATTGAAAATATTGGTAGCAATGAATATCCTTCCCCGATTCAAATGTTATCTGCCATTTAAAGAAAAACATTTCTATTTTCTATAACCAGTGCTGGTTATAGAAGAGCAGAAAGCAATCTGTGCTCCTGTTACTTACGGTTGGGAAGCCTGGTTCTGACCCAAACAGTCAGCAGACACAAACAGCCTGTGTATTAACTTGACCATCTTGGTACTAAATCGCAGATGGAAAATATCTGTCTGGATTGTTCACTCCGAAAACAAACCTGGCCAAGCATTACTATCAAGTGGTGGTGTGCCTTGGGACCTCATAATTACAATTTTTATTTGATACAGAAAATCACTGATGCTGAGTTCATATGTATCCCTTGCATCATTTATAGTTTACGTACAAAATATACATTATTCCTATATCCTTGAGTGTAAACAGTTACAAAAGTTATGCCAGCAACCTTGTCCTGCATAAACCCCAGCTGCAGACTCGTCCTTAATCAGGAATCCAACTACTTAATATTTCTGAATTTTAGGTGTACTGAGCAGTTCACCTGCTTTAGACTCTTGTGATGCCACTCTTTAACTGGGGCACACTTTAACACATTACATGTAGAATGACAAATTCAAAGTGAAGCCTGTTCAGCAACCCTTCCAATATCCTGTTACTAGACTGATACACAGACTCAAAAAAAGATTTAAGCACCCAGGACAAAGGGTGAGATATTCCAAAGAATTGTCTGAATTGTTCATTAGAGTACAGCAAACGGTTCAGCCATAGCACTCACCTCGTAGATATTCAACACGTACATATCATAGCATCAGAAATATAACTTCTGACTATTTAAACTCTTGTTGGCCATACACATTCTTATATTATAAAATGCAATTTGCTGAAGAAATTATTTGCCTAAGCCTTTTTAAAAGTTAAAATCTATTCCTTCCCCTTGCATATGCCTGTAATTTCAAATTGCTGTTCTTTGGCGTCTGTAATAGAAGCAACATAGTGTCAAAAACATAATCAGAAAGTCTCTCCAATTCTGGACAATAAATGCAACGTGAGGCTGGATCTCATTAAATAAAACAAATAAAGCTGACACTTGGTTCTTTTTCCAAAGTTAACTTCTGGTTTTGAAGCCCAAAACACCTGACAAAAGTAACATTCTATAACTGGCCAAGTCATTACTAATTTCAATTATTTACTCTCTACCACAGCAGAAGTACCTTCCCTTGACCCACTGCAAGTTCCAGGGCATTGCAAGACCCAGGGGTATATTTAGGTCTGGCATGAAATTCTTTTGTCCTGTCATCACCAATTTTGTAATTGATTGGTACCAATCTCAACATTCTGCCTTTCTGATATAAATGCTAATCATATATTTCTCACTGTCTTCTTACTTGATTCAAATCTGGCAAGGACCCCAGCATCCAGCTGCCTGCAGTCTCAGGAAGCACAGGGGTGGAGGACTTTTATTTTCTTTTCCTTTTCTCCAGTTTAGGAAATAAGAACGGCACAGTGCACTGGCTCACACACATAGGTTAATGGTCTGACACCAAATACCTGAGAGTATTTTCAGGATGTCAGCTTTGGGAACTGAAAATTGAATAAGCAGCAATAATGAAGTTCTTTTGCAGTCCCCTGATATCTCTTCTTGTCATCACGTATGATGACTTTCAAAAGTCAGTAGCTTTCTACTACTTCTGCTCAAAACATAAAATGAGGCATTTACCCCCTGCCCACAACAATCCAAGGGGTGGGAGTGGACCAAATCCCACAAATAAACTATCATAGAAAACCAGCATTTCCACTTTATAAAATCCATCTGAAATAAAGCCATAGGATTACTGAACATAAAAAAGCTCATTTTCCCTCATTTTAGCAATAAGGTTAAAGGTCTCCCATTAAGGGAAACCCAGGATTCAGAATATACAGTGTTTGATAAGTTGATTTTTTTATGGACTCCACTATGCACAACATTTTTCATTGCCACATTTGCATCCTTTACATTCCTTATTCTCTTTGGTATATCTGTTTATTCAAATCCCCTTAATTAACAACTTTAACCCATGTTCTTTGCCTTGCAATACATATTCCATTCATTTATTTACTGTCCATCACAAACAGGTTGAAATCTGTGTAAATGGATAAATGAAAATGGGAACACTCATTCTAATTTTAGATAAAAGAATTGACTCAGAAGTGAAAATAGAAATAGAAATACTGTTTTCATTTTGTGCATATATGTATATAATTTTTTTAAAACAGTATTTAGGGAGTGTGCAGAAAGGTGAAATCCGAAGTCTGTTCAGATAGTTACTCAGTAGCACCGGAATCTGCTTTCATGTGACTCTTCAGAGAAAACAGTAACTAGCATTTTGTTCATTTTCTTGCCTTAGAGTTTCCTTCCTCAGCTACTACCTTGACAGAAGAAAATTAAGTCTTTGCAACTCTGAACAATATCCTCTGCAGTAAAACACAGCTTCCTCTCAACAAAACGTACATGATACATACTTATTTGGCTATTAAGGGTAAGTTTTTAAAAATCAGGAAAAGCTGAGTAAAGAAAGATAACTAAATTCACTGAGACCAAAATGTTACTTCCAAAGACTAGGTAAAGACAACAGCAGCACTTTCAGGTTTGCCTAAAAACAAATGCCCAGTAAACGTGTTTTTTCCCACCAGCATTATATATGACTCATTATAACAGAATCACAAAAGGACTATAAGCTGCCATGCCTCATAGAATATGTAAGCATTTGTAGAGCAGTCTGGGTAAAAAGCAGCACAGGAAAATGAGTAAAGGATTTTGGTGTGAGGGCCAGAAAATATTAATCTCCAACTAGAGTAAGAATGATCATGTCAGCAGTATTCTGGTAGAACTTTCTCATGTGTGAATGCTTAGGGAGAAAGGAGGAAAGCAGACAATTCTTCTTTCACTCCTAAGACTCAAGCACCCCTAACAGTTCATCTGGACTTTCTGATTGAGATATTTCATGACAAATGCTCACAAAGACAATGCAACCATCTTTTCTACAATGACTAAACAACAATAACCGGCACAGAAGGGGACAAATTTTATCAGGCTGCAGCAATTCTTACTTGTACTCACCGGTCTCAAAAGAAAACCTCACTCTCCAAAAATACCTAAAAAATTGCTTGTGGATGCACTGCTACACCACTCTTCTAAAATTCCACCTGTAACCCATAAACTCACAAATTTGAAGTTTTACTCTGTTAGTTTGCACTTTAAAACACCAAGGAAATTTCACACTGATTTGTAAGTGGACACAATCTTCAGATGTACAAGAAGTGAGAAATGCTGCAGGGAGAAATTCTCCATACCCGCATGCATTTCCCACCAAGGGTAGAGTGCAAAAGGTAACAGAAGAAGCAAAGTTTTCATGATTAGTCCAAAGAACTGAGATGGGAGTAAGTGTGTTGCAGTCAGGTCTTCTACACATCTTGCAAACTATCAGCATGAATAATACTTCATTTGATGAGTGAATGTTCTTTCTGTGTGATTCAATAGATTAGATTGTTTTGTGATTCAAGGGATTCATTTTAGAACTCTACCTCTTGGAACTTAGTGACTGAAGTGGCACTTTGCAAAAAGAAAAAAATGTTGATGATCTGAAGAAAATGATGAGTTATGCACTAAAAGTGTGTTCTGCCCAATTTTTGGCAAATTTCCTTGAAAATTATCAATGTGATGTGGCAATTAATTTTCACATGTAGGGTCCTTATTCCTTATGATTCTATCTTCCACAGGTCAAATTTGGAAACACTTCCTCCAATGATGCCTTCCAATTTCATGTAATTCATTTCAGCCTTTAGTCCCCAGCCTTATTAATCTATTCTTTAATACCTCTCAATCATTTCTCTCTGGTCTGCTTCTACTGCAGCAATTGATGCTTTATTGAGCAATACAGTCTCCCCCATTTTTCCCATTTTATCTCCCCGTTCATACTTCCATAGTCAGGCATCATCAACATTCTTGTACATTTAAGCATATAGCACTGATCTCTGTAAACTGCTGTTCCTCTGATTATTAATCACAGTTAAAGCTGATTTAGGTTAACATTTCACACAAACCCTGGATACATAAATTAACACTTGCTTTCATTCCTCCTAGGTCTTGAAAAATAGTCCTAACAGGATACCCGTGTTTTGCAAGCTTTTTTTTTTTTTTCCACTTCTGTGTTACTGGCAGCATGTGTTACTTCAGAAGACTAAAAATTATAAAACAATTTATCTGTGTAATACAGCAGGACTGTTTTAAAAAACATATTTTGCTAAATTTGCATGTCACACAGAATATGTGCATGAGTCCTGTGAGGTGCAAGCTGGGCACGTATCTGTACCTCTATGATGGTAACTGAGGATGAAAAAACAATAGGATCCACAAGAGTTCACTGTTAAATAAAATTCAGTGACAAGAGACATATGATGAAAAAAGCCAGAGATTACTTTAGGAATAGAAGTGCTGAAAAAAGAAGAGATAGGAAAAGTGGCAACAAGCTGAAGAAGTTCTATTACATTTATTTGCAGAATAAGTTTTACCTTTAAAATAAATTTCAAAACAATCTTTTCTTCTCTATTCTTAAAAAAATTTAGATTTTGGCAATGGATAGGACACATGTGAATAGAACACATACCATAATATATCTTTAGTATATGTTCAAGATTTTAATCACTTTTCCTGGGTTTTTTCCAACACGCACATTTTAAAAGTTACAGATAGATTTATTATTGGACTAGACAGCTTGCATGACAATGAGGTCCATTGGCTTTAAAAGCACAGCTGACGGTGTTCTCTTTTCAGCATCACTTTGTGGGGTTCTTTTATTTTTAATGGACTTTATAAATTAAAAGGGAGATCAATCCTTGTCTTATTATAGGGAAAGTAGCTTAATTTTAGCTCCATTTCAGGCTCAGCTTATTGCCTGAATTTTCAAAACCTTTTAGTAACTTTAAAAACAGTACCAAGGCCTTCAAAAAGACTCAAAACCTAGATGTTTTGACACTACTGAGTGCAGAGGCAGCATCCCAAAACTACTATTCATACAGCAAATTTTATTTCTGTTGCTGATTTAGATGAGTAACTTTTCAGCAGTACATCTCTAATTCCTTGCTGTTTTCTCAGCTTTCAGATGGCTGATGTAAGTCAGTTACTTCAGAAAGGCTGAACTTAAGCTTTTTTTTATATGTAGACTAGTCACCATCTGAATACACCTTGCAAAATCTTATGACTGTCTACCCAGCTGACTGAAACATTTTCTCCTTTTCCTGTATAGAGGCTACTTACATTATCACAGAGGAGGCTCTTATTTTTGGTGCCTGTTGCATTACAGTCGCAGGGTTTGCAAACATCAGTGGCTGAAAGATCTGCACCTGCTTGTCTGTAATGGAAATCCTTGCACAGCTCACAGTTCCTTCCTGCATGAAAGAAAGGTTATGCATTATAGCTTCCAATTCATTAAAATTAGCTGTATAATTCAAAATTAAAGACTATTCCTTTGAGAGAATTCTATAATTTTCAGGACGTCCATTTTAATGCACCTTTCATCTCTACCTGCCAATTTAGTGATCCAGAGCATATGAAACAATGAACCTGTTACAAACTATGTTTTACTCCATTAAACTTCCATCTGTTATATAATGCCACACTTATATAAAAGCTGTGCCACGCAAATGCCTATACATTTTTTTCTAGAAAAATTGAACCTGAAACTTTTCTTTTTTTATCTTTGCTAGATAAAGCCAAAAAAAAAAAAAAAAAACTGAAAAGAAGATAATTTTTTAAGAAGCATTCAAATTTACTAGCTACAATGGAAGAGATTTATTTAGTAAGCAAGAAACTGACATTAGAGCAAAATTTGACAACCTTTTAAGATGTTGTCTGTTTAACTGGTCCAATAAGTATATATTTTGGATTTAAATGCTCTAGCACATGTAATGGGAATAGCCTTTAAACCATATATTTTAATTATTTATTTGAATGCGTTTTGCATGGAAGTTTTTATACAACATTGGGTTAAATTTTACAGTATTTTCCCATGGCTTAAAGAGTTGACACCACTGTTGTTACTGCACTATCTGAATAGTTTAAAAATACATGTACATACATAAACTCTCGTTGGACTGTCAGCCTTTGAGCATTACTAATTTCAGCTGACACAAGACTTAGTCAAAAAGGAACTGTAAAATAAACAGTCCATTCTCTTTGACTTACCAGCTGTGTTGTGCTGACAGTCATCACACACCCCACCACCGCCTCGGTGGTGTTCCTGAGGAAAAGGATCCATTGCTAAGTCATAGTGGCAGCTTTCTGCATGGCCATAACACTGACATGGTTTGCAATTATAGGCATGAACTTGGTCACCTGGACGAAAAGGCTT
Source organism: Cettia cetti (assembly GCA_013401135.1). Taxonomy (NCBI): domain Eukaryota; kingdom Metazoa; phylum Chordata; class Aves; order Passeriformes; family Sylviidae; genus Cettia; species Cettia cetti. Next base: position 77,905 of record VZUI01064683.1, on the reverse strand, counting down.
GTCATTGTACAATGGCAAACAGCGATCACACTGAAATAAATCAGAAATAAAAGAAAATGCTGCTTCTTAGACATGAATATTTCTTCACCTCACAAGTTTACTATTATAGTCTCTATGTTCATTTTTTTTCTATGTGTTTTCCCCAATTTAAAAGTTAATAATATTGGGCTCAGACAAAAAGTGAGAAAGCACAAAGGGAAATATCCAAGCTAACATTTTAATTATTATTTTAACCTTTTAAAATTACTTTAAAAACAGAGTAAAACCAAGGAAGGTGGGCAGAAGAACAAAATTTTAAGAATTTAGATACTCAACATAGGCTAATGTCCTGAGATTCTGATTCATATAACCTTTAAAGATGCAAAATGGTGCTTGTTATGTTTACAGCACAGAAAACATTCATCCATTTGGATGCATTTTAAACAATGTCTGTTCTTATAGTTTCTAACATTGTAATAGCAGTAGTTTGTGCCACTAGCCTTTGACTTGTGATTGAAACAAAAGAAACAAAATATATTGCAATCATAACTTCTGTCTTTCAGAGGGAATTTAAGTGCTTCAAAATAAGTTGCTTCTGTTAAGTATTTGGGGAAGTATTTTCTTTTTTGGGTAACTTCCTTCTTAATCTTGAGAATCATGCCCATCTTTCTTCATGGTTGTTATTCAAAGCATTATTATAATTATTTGTTATTTTTTAGTATATCTATATCACCTATACACTGAAAACTACAAAATTGTATTGAAGTTTCTAAACTGTTTCACTCACAGCTGGTGCTTGGAAAGCATCATATGTGTGTGTAAAAGAATCTGAATTAAAAACCTTAAGCTTAAGAGTCCAAGAATTGCAGATCAGTCACAAATTATAACAAAAGCCACTTGGGAGAGAAAATGAAATCACAAGAATTTATCTATTGAAATTCAGTTTTAATATACTAAATAAGAAGTAAACAATAAGATAGCAATAATAACTGCACCTTTTTCTAATCTGTTAAAAACAAGTCAAAAAAACACAGTATCACCACAGTGGGAGAAAAAGGATTTTTCAGGATGAAAATTAGCAGGATTTCACTTGAGACCTTGAACTCTAGCCTTTGTTTATCAGAGCAATTGCTGCCTAAATGTGGTTATCTCACTTTAAGTGCACTAAGGGCAACACCTTGACCATAACTCTTCACAAGTTGCATAGTTCTAGCTTTTTCAATTCCATCATTTACATCCATGTCCCCTCTCTCTCTGTATGGAGGGGAAAATCAGCATTACACAACACTACACAGCACCCAACAATACAAGACAAGAGGCTTCATTCAGGCATGGCACAACGAAGAAAAAAGCTACCAGCCAAGCTATGCAGCTCATGCAGCTCCCTCCTCCCAGCATGTCTATGGAAATACGTCCTCCTTGAAAGAAAATAGCGCAGGAATAGCTACCAACCTGCCAGCCCTGCATTTCCATTTGCGCATGGCCAGCCACAGAGCAGCTGAAAGCATTCATCATCTCATTTCAGATTTAATCTTGGATCAGTTACTTATGCACACCTGTGCTTGCACCTATTGTCAAATGACACACAAGCACGAAGGAGTATGAGAGAAAAAGACGGCATCTGATTACATAGCAAGGAGCCTCTTTGAAATATCTCTTGCTCTGTGACTTTTGAAACTTTGACAAAACTTTTAAGAATCATAGAATTGCTAAATTTGGAAAAGACCTTTTAGATCATCGAGGTCAACTATTAACCCAACACTGCCAGGTTCACCACTAAACCATGTCCCTGAAAGCCACATCTACACACTCTTAAAGATTTCCAGGGACAGTGATTCCATCACTTTCCCTGGGTAGCCTTTTCCAATCCCTGGAAACACTTTCACTGAAAAAAATTTCCTAATATCCAATCTAAACCTTCTCTAGCCCAACTTGAGATTATTTCCTCTTGTTCTATCACTTGTTACCTGGGAGAAGAGATGGAGTCCTTCCATTTACAACCTCCTAAGCAGAAAAGCAGTCATTCAGAAGTTGACAATGAATGTGAAACGTTTGTTTTTCTTGCAGTTGTCACACCTGCCTGCAATAAAAATGGGCACTGGATCCCCACATCACTCCTTGTGATGGTTTGTCACACCTTTTTTAGGTTAAGAATTGCATTTAACTTCCAGCCCTCCTCAGGGCTGAACTTCCATGTTTGGTAGCCCTAAGATGTGCATGTTGTCATCTTCAAGTCTTCATTCACCAAATCTTAACTGTACATTCATCCAGAGCATAGTAGTTGAGAATTGCAAATCGAGAGATTTAGAGTTGGGTTCTTGGCTACCACATGTAAAATGGATAGGTGCATTTCCAAAAAGCCCATGGCATGGTCTAGCAGTACACTTACAAAGGATGTCAACAAAACAAACACTTCTCCCTAACTGTAACACCCAGAAACCTGCAGATGTCCTTATTCTCAGTTACGTCTAGGCCCTCCAGAAAACATCTTAAATATATGGTTTTCCCTACAGCCAATAACAAACATGCCTTCTTGATATATAGTGTCTGAACTTCTCATCATCTGTGAAAATTTCCTGAGAAAAGATCACATGGAGCCAGGTGGCCAAAACACCAAGCCTAACTTGGCCCAATTCATTAGTGATTAGTCTAAAACTACAGTTGAAAACTGATTTCTAATAATGAATTCAATTTTTTTTTCTTTTTTACTAAAATTATTATTAAAAATTTAACTTCAAGATTCCTGGACCCAGCATACTTATGGAAAGATCACCAGTGACTTGAGCCTAAGCCTTTATGTACCAAGTTCATTTTTAGGCCTTAAGAATTCTGTAGACAGTGCCTCTGAAGAAATAGTCAAATATCCAGAGAACAGCCGCAATAACAAAACTTTAAAACTTGCAATAAGTTATGATTAACTAGAACCTTCTATTCCAACGCTTTTTAAATATCCTGCTGCTTGTCTCTCAGTGGCATTCTTTTATATATGTGTATATGATTTTATGTGGAATTAATTCCTTTTCTCCTTTTTGTAACCTATGTAGGAGTTTTCAGCCCATTCTGAAGGTTCAGTTGCAATACACAGTGTATATTTGTACTCATAATACTTATACATATGCTTCTGTAATACACGTCATCAAAAGCACACAGTTTAAAAACCTGATGAAGTGACACTGCCTTCTCAGTCATTGTGAAATGCTGGCTTGTCTTTGAAAACCTCCATTATGTATAGCACCCATGTTTGTTCATGCTGCCCTATAAGTATTGACTGTAATGGGATAATTAATCATATACAACTTTTTCCTGCCTACCAGATCCTCTTTTGGATCCATCCACTATGCTTTCACTACATTTTGTTTCCTTAGCCAAATAAATATAGCTTCTAGGGAATATCTATTCCAGATAGCTTTGCCATGCTCTAAAGACAGTCTTAATTTCCTCACGGCTTTCACCAGCACCCACACCATAGCATTTGAATATCTACCAAAACTACATATAAACTACACCTGTCTCTTCTGAAGTTCCCAGTGACCAAAGAGCTTTTAAACCTAAAAGTCAGGTTTTACTAGGGGAAGAAAAACAAAACCACAACCAAAATAAGAACACAAAGTGACTTCAAGGGACCAAGGAAGACAGAATAGAAATGAAAGGTGTCTTATGGGGTTCCATCCCGATTTCTATGTATCAAAAAGTGCATTTTTTTGCTGGCTTACTTATTTCTGCAAGTGAGAACTCTTTGTTATTGAGTGTAATGTAGTTAATATTTACAGTTCCTCATGTACTATTTATGATTAATTCCAACAACTAACATGATATAGATTGACCTTTAACTAAGGTTTACATAGGTTCTTCTGTAACAACATAAAGAGTCTTATTTATTCAATTCTTGATAAATCAACATATGCCACATCCAGTTCTCAGATCTCAGATATTTAAAATCATTATGGAAAACTCTGAAGACCTGAAGCCTTTACTGCATCCAGTCAATCCCTCGCTTCCATTCATATCTTCTCAAGCATTTATCAGAGTGGTTTTATTTACTTTAAATTATCTTTTCTATTACAATTTCTTTAATTATTCCTGTGTATTTTGCCATTACCTTTCTTTACTAAGTTCTATACAACTGATTTAAAAGACGCTCTGAGGTTGCAATGTAAGGCTAATTTTGCTTGACTATCTTGTTCTTTCATGGGCTGTTTCCACCTTGTCATGAGACAGCTGGGAAGTTTTTGAACATACTTTTGTTCATCAAAAAATTAATCTTTGCATACAAATGTTACTAAAATCTGGACTCCACTCTCAGTCCCTCAGTTTCCATTTGTAAAAGGCAGAGCTCTCTCCCAAAGCTGGACCCAAGGCATTTAGAGAACAATTTGTAAATGAAGAGGCTGAACATATTTTTCATAAAATGAGAGACAAGCTTTGTGAGGATTAATTTCTCCTTTTTTTCAAAACCTGACCCCTCAATATCTGCAAATCATTCTTAAACAACCTCTTCTTCCCATCATCTCAGATTTCATAGCAATATATTTCATCATCATTCTTCATCAAAATGGAATCCATTTGGTATATCAGATTTCATAAGATAGTGATGCAAATGCCTAAACTAAGATTTCTATTTGTAATAATTATGCATATTTTTTATTTCTGGTATTGCTTTGCTGCACAACAGCTAGCCAGATGTATATGCCAGATAAATTCAAGATAGCAATTTTAGCTGCATTAAGTGTAAATCTGACAAGGACATATTCTGCCATATGTAAAAAGCTTTTCAAGGATCTCTGATTTCTTGTACAAAAGAAAAAATGCACCCTAAAGCCAAAAATTTTCTTATAGCCTCTCAGTTGTGGTGACTTACTGCTAGCACAGAACAGAAGTAAAAAAAAAGACTGCTTGCTGATATTGCTATTTCTTCTCAAAAATATTTTCTCCTTCTCTACCAAAAAAGTTATATTTGGAAACTTTCTTCATCAAATGCTTACTTAAACAAAAAATAATTAATTAATTAATTTTTACAGTTCCTAATTCACTGGGGTGGGAGCCAAACAGATATAAATCTATAAGACAGAGTTTTATTATTCCCAATGACAGTCAAAAATCAGGATGGATTTTGGTTTGCTTTTAAGAGTTAGCCTTACAATAGATAAATAAATAAATAAATAAATAAACCAAAACAAAACCTTTAAGCTGCTTGGATTTCATGTAGTCTTTTATAAAATTCAAAGTAGTGATATATTTCCAAATAATAATTCTATTTTATTATTACTAATATTTTATTTCATATTTAATAGATACTGACATGGTTATTAAAGAATGAGAAAAATAATTTTACAACACCCTTATTGTACTCTGAATTAATATAGTTAATTCAAGCATTTCAATTATAGTCACAATGCATATATGCCAAATCAAAGATGTGACACTCAGTGGAACAACCCATTAACATCGACAGGAAATATCTGATAAGGCAGATACATCATTGAAATGTATTTGGTTTGTTTTCACAAGGTAGCATAAGTCTTGCAAGAGTGCTTGGTGAACTTCCAGATGTTATTAAATATTTATAATTAATCCTTACAAAGTAACATTTCACAATGTGTGTTCTAATTAAAGGGACACTGTCAGCTTGAATTTTTTTTCTAATTTGATCCATCTAAAAACTTGAAATTTCTGTTCAAATCCCATTTAGACTGCAAATCCTACACTTCTGCTTAAGAAGTGAGAAAACTTAGATCCCCTATGAAATTTTACAAAGATCTTTCACAGAATCATGAGCACTGTATCAAATGCTCTGAGGTTACCTCTCCTTGCTCTGTTCCAGCAAGCACAGACTGCTTGGAGGTTTTTTGATGTGTGATTAGTCTCCCCTTCACTATTGCTGTTGCTATTCCACATAACCCCCTTCCTAATTTTTATAAAGGCTATTTCCAAAAGGCATAAACATAGCAAGGAGTACAACATGTAATCACAATGGAAATCTACCACTCAGTGAGATTGAGAGATTCATTCCTTTGATGTGGCTCATTCTTTCTTAACTTCAACTTCTTTTTCTTTTTTTTTTCTATTCCTCTTTAGAGATAAATAATTAATCTAGGGAATCTTTTCTTTGAGCAAGTTATTTTTACTCATACATCATGGTTCTGCTCCTGTTAAGTTGTATGCGAACAGCTTCCAAGAAAACCAAAGGCTGCATGAAATAAGTGAAAAATAGTACCACTGAGCTCTCCTCTACATATTTATCTAGAATTCCATGATTTACAGTAATCAACTCCATTTTGGTTCTTCCATGGCCAAGAATTTTAAAATCACAAACAAAAACTATAATTTTGCATTTATGGTGCTTTGGATTGCATTATGGACCATTTGAACTGTTTCCTCCCAAATGAAACTAAATCAGAAGCTGAAATCCAGGACTTTGCATACTGCATTCCACTTATTGAATGAGTCTGGAGTCCACAGGAGCAGAACTAAAATGGAGTAGTACCTTCACCCTACAGGACTCTTGCTAGTTGCTACAGCACACAGAGACAATCTTTATTAGATGCTCACAGTCTAATCTCAGGTTTGCATCTAATGTTTGAAAGTGGCATAATCTCTAACAAGAAATCAAATCCCTGAACACAACATTCCTGATGGGCTGTGGTGGAATGGCTTTTGGTGAGGGTGGAGAGTAGAATACATCTGTTTCCTTAATTGATACAAATCTGCTATAGAAAGTTTCCCTCTGAAAGACAGCCCTACACTAACACACACATACACACTCTTTCCCAGGACTGAAATCCCAGTGTTGAGGCTGTTCATAGGTGGCAGAGACAGACAAAGGTGACACTCACATTATTTCCTTCTGTATAGCTTTCCTTGACACACAGGCACCTGTATGGTTTCATAGCTGTGTCACAATCATCAGCATGGCCATGGCAATTACACCTGAAACAACAACAGGTGGTGTCAAAAGTTAAAACATGAAAACACATCTGTGCAAAAATATGTTACACAGCCACAAAGTCAACTTTGTGCATTACATAGTCTGGCTCTTTATTAGGAAGAAATAAATGTCACCAAAGAGAATGTTCTTAAGTGCAATAAATTACAAAAGACTACATCACTCAATGTATTTTTAAGCATCAACAATTGCTTTTCAAGAAAATAAAAACCAGCATGTAGTAGAGCTACTCTTGCCTTAAATAATATGTAATGAAAACTGTATTTCAGTATGTAACATTAATATGTAAATTTTTATTAAATAAACTACAATTATTCATCAATATTAAAACTTCCAGTGTAGCTCAGTTTTTCAAGAAATCTTAACCACATCAGAAATAATTTTGAATTTTAATCCCTTTTATCTCCTTTAAAGTGTCCATTTCTTACTAATAGTAAATAACCATATCACTCTACCTGAAGGGCTGCTCTTCTGAAGGCATGGCATAGCTTTGCAAACTACAGCTGAAATTATTTTACTGTTACATCATCACCAAGATAAAGCTGCTTTAGTAAATGCATTATCATAATACATCCAAATCAAGAATCAAAATACATTATTAAGATAGAAAATTTTAAAGTAAACATGACTTCTAACAGGGTGCTTTCTCTCAAAATGAGAGCTACCAAAATAACTTCAGGAATAATAATACATACGAATCTGCACCATATGCTTCTTGGAAACTATTCCATTTCCAAATTTGCACATTATTTACAGGGCATAATTAGTCCTTTCACAAGACAGCACACTTATCATATACAATAAAGTTGTCAGTCACAGATAATACAACAGTTTTACTGACAGCTACCCAATTTTGAATGGAAAACTCCAACTAAAACAAAGAATGAGCTCTGCATCAACTGTTAAAATTGCCATGTCTGGGAATCTATGGCTTGGAAAAGTTACTGAAATAAAGCACAAGCCATTGTTTCAGTCACAAGCCTTTGCTTAGAGGCATTGGTGATTCCAAGGAAAGGATTACTTTTGACAGATTTGTGTAATAAGTATAATTAATTGCAAAATAAAATATGAGCAAACAGTTTTACAAAACAGTATACCAATTAAATCCAACTTGATACACTGCTTCAGACCAAATTCCTTTCTCAATCATACATGTAAAAGCAAAACAAATTGATCAAATTTTAGGCAGGTCCTTATATGCTGTGCAGAGCTGTAACAGTGAGAGAGAGTGCTGAATGTGGGAAGAGTCACGTAACACTTACCTTCCACTGACTGTAACTTCATTAACTCCATAGTACCTATGCCTAAAGTTTACCCAAGGCTCATTAGTGTGATACTGCCCACGGAGATGAATCCTCACTTGCGTAGCTTTTACAAATTCTTGAAGAGATGGAGTATTATAAAAATCATTGTAACCAGGTCGGTGATTTGGTTCCGGGGTAAGAACACTGAAAGTTAGATTACCACGAGAATATGGTGTAAAGCTGTTTAAATAGAGAGGAAAACAAATTAAACTCAAAATATTACATATTTTACAGATTCCAGCCCCTAAAATACTGTTACTCATAGAGGGTCTCAACTGTAAATGGTGGTTTCATGCTTTCTGAGTAAAAATTGTTATGTCAGTGGATTCCCAGTCACCAGAATTCAAGAAGGGGAAATGTTCACTATATGTCTGTTTTGCCCTAAATTACCATGCTCTTCTCCAGACCCAAAGTTTCCAAATAAAAGTAAAGCCTTTAGCAGGGAACTTCAAAATATGAAGTGTGACTGATACAGTGTCATCTGCACATGTTTTCAACAAGTTTAACACACCATCCTTGAAAAACATGAACTAGGCTTGAGCCACATAAGGAAATCATTCAGATGACTAACACAATAATTAATAGGCTTACATTGTTAGTAATATACTTGCCAAACACATATAAAAACCATACAGAAACAATTGTTTTATTTTGAATTCCAGAATCAGAGGACTGTATCATCTGCTCATCTGACTGAGCAGAGTTAGAAACACGTGCCACCTTCCAGCAAGTGAAGTGCAAGATAATTTAATGGAAAGCAGTAAGATTGAGAGTAAAACTGCATATTTAAGCCCATGAAGGGGAAGGACAGTCCTGAGAATTCAAGTGGAACTGAGTAAACAAGTAGATATAAACTGCACATTTCCACAGCTTGGTATGAATCATGTCATGTTGGTCTATGTACTAGGCAGAGTTTAGCCTCTGGAAGAGAAAAGAATGTCTGCTTATTTGCACACCTACATGGGATCATTAAAAATAGGTATCCCACCTTATCACCTGGCACCTGACATGCAACATTCAAAAAATGTCACTTCAAAATATGTCAGTTTTTGAAAGATGAGATTTCTAGTTAGGCTAGCTCTGCTGAGTCAAGCTCTTCTGTCTTCGCGAAGGATCTTTGAATTTCCTGTGTTCCTAATCCAGGTCAGTGCTTCCCAAAAATCTCAGTGGAATATATCTGTTTCTCTGGGTGATTATGTCTTCTCTTTCCCTTCACAGAAAACTAAATAAAGTATATTTCTTCCATGGCACACAGAACTGTAATGGAAGTGTTTAGACAGGTACAAATGGCAGATATCACCATGTTGGTATGGAAGCATCAGAAGGAACAGCAGAAAGGCTGGTGGCAACTAGATAAGCAGGTCACCAAGATTTTAGGGCAACTATGTCCAGTTTCTCAGGAAACCAGGAAAACAAAGGAGATTCTAAAATAAGGGTCAGCCAATATTCAGACTAAGCAAAAATTCAAGCCTCTGATAAGGGGATAAAAGACAATGAGCAACTCCTAACTTACACAGACAGTACAGGATGGAGAAACAAAAACCTTCATTACTTTCATTTCCTAAACACAAAAAAGAGTCCATTTAGTACTAGCATGTGATCACCAAAACAAGAACCATCGAGTTAAGGTAAGGATTTCAAAACCAAGGTCATCTCTCTTCCATGTAAATCCAGGGAGCCCTCAACAGGCCACCAGGACACAAGGACACTGGTTCTAAATCCTGGAAAGACAATCTGGACATGTCTTGGCAGTAACAAGTTTGTGGGTATGAGAGAGAGAAACAAGTTTTGTTTTACAATAAAATCCTCCAAGGAACTCTGTTACACTGCTGACATAAATTTGGAGCTTTGTTTCAACAGTAACTCCTCTTTGAGCACACAGAATATCCACCAATATATGTCTTATCATTTAAAGCTTTCTGTACATCAGCTGTACCTAAAAATTATTCATTCATATCACTTCCTATTACCATTTATATTTTAATTGAAGGGGAGAAACTCTGCTGCTGAGAAAACATTTATGGAAACAGTCCATATTTAACTCCTCAGTTCTTTTTAAAAATTATACAAATACATCTTTTTGAAAGTGGTATTGCACCTCACTTGGGTTATTTATCCAAAAACATTTGTCTTACTTAAGATATTTCCCTTCTCCTCCACCCTCAGCTTCAAAGATCAGCAATAAAGCTCAGATTCCTTTGCTGAAAAGTGGTGTAACTCAAATGACCTTATGCTCCTCTCCTTAGAATTCTGAACTCTTGGAGAACAAAGACGCTGACACTTGAAAAGTCTTAGAAAGGTAGCAAAACTGGAAAAAAAAAAAAAAAAAAGCAAAGTGCCTACAGCACCTGGTAATGTATTTTCTCACTGATTTCCAGCCAAGTACTAAACAAGCCTAATACTGACTGGCATCTGAACTCAGGCAAGAGACAATGCAGTTGAATATATATAGTGGTGTAAGTTCAATTATATGTATGTGTGTGTAATGTGGTAATAGATTTACTATTATATATGTTATACACAATATTTATGAAATGTATATTTTATATATTATATAGCTTTAAATTTTCACATGTTAATTGACAGTAACAGCACTTGCAACATATGGTAATAATCCTTCTTGTCCCTCTTACCACAGCTTTCAATTGCTTCTTGCTTGGAAAGATGAGAAAGCTTCATGATACCATTTTCAACCCAACTCTTACGTTGCACAACACTAGCAGGGTTGAATGACTGGCATTTGTACTTCAGTCTGGCCTCTTTCCTAAGCTTCAGAAAAAGTTGCCCTCCCAGAGATCAGAAGGCAGACTTTCACATTCACTAGAGAGTTTAGAACAATGTTGTATCAGTATCTTCCTCCACTTATCCCCTCAATTCTACTGTTCTACAATCCTACTGACAATAGCCATCGAAACACTAACACGTAACATTTTGAAACAACCTCAAAAATAACAGAGGAATCCATTAACTCACACTCATAAATGATTAAATCTGATAAAAATGACAGAAGACAGAAGACTTTGGCAATTTTGAGGTGAAAGGTCATGTTTAGGATCTTTTATATATTCAGAAGTCCATAACAAATGAGTGTACCAAATTACAAGATTCTATCTGATTGGGACATAGCAATGATTTGTGTCAGGATGTTACCTGTTCAAAGCATCTGTATTATGCAGGTAATACCCACTCATACCTATGCATCTGGAGACAGTTGACAGAGTCTGGTTTTTCCAGAGATCCATTGTTTTCCATTTCAAAAATGCTGCAATTCCTAGCAAAATATTGCCAGTCTTTCCATTCTAGATCATCTCTTTTTTTCCTTTCAATTTTTATTGCTTCAGGGAGTGGGCTAAAGAACTGCAGTATAATATAGAATACCTACAAGAAGATAACAAATTTATGAACTGATATTAATGACTAAGTTGTAAAACAATGAAGTTTTAAACCTTTTTTTTTAATGTAACTCTATGGTCTGCTTTACTACTCACAGAGAGAAGCAGCTATATTTCACCCCACGTATTCCCACCTAAAGCCAAAGAGAACCTTTTTTGTTAAACAAGCTCTTTGATCTCTCAGATGCTATTGAGCTATTGCTTCAGAACTTCACTTTTTCTCAAAGACTGTTTGCAAATGCACTGCAAAGTCAGGTCCACGATTTGTTACAGCAATATTATTCTGGTGAAAATGAAAGTTTTAACTTTGTGTTGCCAAATATTTGATGAGGTTTCTGTATGATACCAGGTAATTTTTTTTTAATTCTCCATATTTTTTCAGCTCAGAATCTCATCAAATACCTGTGTTGTTTCAAAGAGCACTTCTCTCAGCATACTGCTTAAGCAGAAGTGTGTGTATCAAATACGCAAAAGCCAAGAATTTCACATACATTTGAAATCACTTTTAACTAAATAACTAATATTTACATATGTAGCCAAAGCCTGTCATCACATTCTTTCCCTATTCACCATTAATAAAAAAAAAAAAAAATAGGCCAGCAAGAATAAACAGAAATTTGGTGAATTCCCTATTGTGAATGCAGCCCCACTTCTGATATGTCCCTCTTTCCAAGACATCCTGACATTCTTCAACAGCCTAGTGGAGGGTTAAGAACAATATGACCTCTTCAAAAACTATGCCTGCTTGTCATTTTCTCCTTTCATATTCCTTGGGAGGCTAATCTATCACCTCCAGAACATCTACAAACAGAAACACCATCTAATATGTCAATGTGTTTTTGATACATTAAATTTCATTTGTCTGCAGTCAGTTTCTACCAATAGGTACGAAACAAGCACCTTAAGTTTTAATAGAAATTAAAATTAAAGTTGAAATTTACAAAAGTGGACTTAAAAGACAAGAATCAGTTTCTTGTCTTTTAGTGCTTCACACAGGATATCTACTCTTGTATATCTACTCTAGATTACTGCTTAAACAGGCACATCAAAAGAGAATGCCAAGAACCATAAGGCATTCTGTTGCCTTTTGCACTGTTATATGCCAATAGAGAAAACTTTCTTCCTGGTCCTGTAAGGATAACATTTTAAAGCATAAGGTTCGAATATCCTCAAAATTGCAATGCAATATCTACAAAAATCTTTTCCTAGTTTTGTTTTAATAAATGGCAAACGGCATCTTCCCATTACCTGATACTGTCCATTTTGTAAATCTATTGTGATTGAAACACCACGGTCCAGACCTGCAGTATTAGCAAACACAGATGAAATCCAGGTGGTCCCAATGTCATTATCATTGATGTAGTAGAGAGGATGGGCTTCTGCATCCAGCCTTAGCACCCTGTCATTAGTGGTGTCATCTGCACCATTAGGGATGCAGTACCTCTGTATCAAAGGGTGTACTCGGGGGTGACTTCCAGGACAGCGGCACTCCGACTGGGTATGAAGATGAGGGAATTTTCCAGAGAATACTTCCAAAATGTCTCTGTCACAGCATAGAAAATAGTAATTACATACATGACAAAAAGAACAAATGTCAGTTTGTGCATCTAGGCTCATAGATCAAACAAAATTCAGTTTAGATTATAGTAGAAGCCCTAACTCCTGATTTAAGCTCATAGAAATGGGGCATTCAGCTAGGAGTGAGGGCTCTCCCCAAGGTCTCTACATTAGCAATGGTAACAATAGGCATCTTCAGAAAATATCTGTGAAGAACCACTCAGGAGCTCCTTTCATTGCTCCACATACATGGAGTTCTTCAGACACAGGGCACCAAGAGAAATGAATTCTTTGGTGGGATGTCTAAAGCTAGATAGAATGAATCCCGCTATAAATGCAAGGAGAAAAACTCCTCACATTTTATTGTAGCATCATGTCTGACTGCAATCAGCAGCCTGTATCCTGTTCCTAAACAGTATCAGCAGTGTCAATATACTGCCTGCACCCACAGTAAAGTTCAATGTTTGCACTCTAAATCCTCCCAAAAGACCATCTTGAAAAATATTATACTGTATATTGGGAAACCTGGAGAGAAATAGTTTCACTTTTAACTAATTTTAATAAAAATGCCCACTTTTCTAACTGCAATCAACTAGGTCATGTCAAATCATTGAGATACTTCAGTCTCCTCTGATGTCAGCAACTGAAATAGATACAAAGGTAGGTAGGCAGGCAAGCAAGCAGACATATGGATGACATGGATACTTCTTTATCTGCTCATCACTGGTATAAAGGAAAAATTTTGTGAATCTAGAAGAGATTGAATTCTTAATATTTAAAACTTGTTACTTTTCCCATTTTCCTACTTCATCAGTAAGAATATAATTTTGTGTGCTTATTAAGCAAATAAAAACTTGCTAGCTGCCACTACAACTTCCACAGAACCCAGAGTTACAGGACTTTTTACATATGCACAGCCTTAAATTAATTGGTAGGAAGGCAAGATTTTCCTTCCCAGTTTATCCCAGACAAACATTTTGGTCCAAGTTATTTGTGGATTTAAAACCAAATCTAGAAAGACATCAGTAGGTCAAAACAGTCTGTAAAGTACCTTAATTTTCAATTGTTAAGCTTTATTCATTTCACTGACCTAAACTGTAGTACAAAAGATTTGACAAGCATTGCTTTGAGAAATACAACCGACATGATTTTCATAAAACTTGGAATTCAGATTCACATTAATATTTCCAATTCACAGGAGCTCAGTTCATCATAATGTCCTGCAGACAGCTGAGCTCCAAGGAAACTGCTCTACATCTTATTGAAAGACTATCATTAAGTAGCCTGAAGGTCTGCAGTCCCGAGTGTCATTGTGTGCAGCCTCCCCAGAAGCACCACGCAGACAAATAGGACCTGACTACTTCTGGCCAGCCTGAAATGCCTGGATTAATCCAGCATGAGCTGGATAACAAAGGTAACATCTCTTTGTAATGTGTTAGGAAGGCAGGCTGGAGGGCAACAGAAATTGCAGTGGCAACAGTAATTTGGCCTCGGGAACAGAAGAAGTCAAAGCAATTGCCCAGGGCTCTGTGGGCTAAGTCATTGGTGGCTTATGGTGACAATCTCATCTGGAGAGCAAGGGACAATGGCACCTCGGGGCAGGGGTGTGTGCATGGGGTGGGGGAGCACCAAGAATACTCGACATGGATACCCTGGGGAAGTGAAACCAGAGGAAAGCAACAGCTAAGCACAGGGAACCAATCTTCCAGCCACAAAGCCAGCACACTAATCACTTGGAATGCCTGTCCTCCTCAACTGCATCACTGGTACCTGAGTGCTCAAAACTGGACTAGTCTGCTGTGCTCCCTTCCTCACCCTACAGCTTACATGGAGCTCGGAGGAAGCTTAACAAGTCTTATCCACCAGGACTGAGCTTATCAGCACACACTATTATGACAGAATTATGATGAGTAGGTAACACCTAGACAGTTTATAAGTACTGAAATCTAGCAACTGGATCTACTCTCTGCAGAATACATACTAAGTCAGGTTGTAGCAAGGACAACAATAACAAGGAGAGCACATATTTTTTACAGTGTTTTGTTTCACTACATATATACTGCATGCATCAAGCCTATTTAAGCAACAGTTGAAAAGCAAAGCACATTAAGTTGCTGAATTTATTTTAATTCAAGATTTTTTAGATTAAAGGTAATCTTTGAAATGAGGCTCAGGAAAGTACATTGTCATAAGCAATTATCTAAAGGAAACATCTGAAAAGCACTACACTTTGGGAAATAAGCATATTGTTATCTACGCTTCCTTCCCACCACACTCCTATTTTGTTACAAAAATAAAAGTTCTTTACCTGTTTGTAAGTGCCACTGGGTAAAATCGAAAATCTTGCATTCTTCCAACAAATTGCTCTAAACCTAAGGAAATATACCATAAATAATCTATTGAGCAGAAGGCAGCTTTGCACTGCATGAGAGCACCTTTAATTCAGCACTCAGAAATCTCTCTTGCACAATTACCCCTCCTGAATGAAACCATCTTGGACCTGGACAAAACTATAGAGGGCAGTGACTTAATTTTTTTGATAAAAAAGAATGATTTATAATAACTTTATAAGAACATTTTGTACCTATCTCTTTTCTGATTAGAGAGGTGGCACAGGGATCGGCTCATTAGACAGAAGTAATGAGCCAGTCCATGTGCCACCTCTAATTAGAGAAGAGATACAGTAGGTACAACTGTACCTATCAATTTATACAATAAAGATAAAAAGCATTTTAAAATATTCCTTTCTTTTACATGATTATTAGCTATCCAGCATTCAGAATCAAAACTATAACAAAATACATTTCCAAACAGAAGCTCTGAAAAATGGGGCACAGAATGCTTTCTTGCCCAAAGCTACAATGAAGCTGTTTATGTGACATATATTTGGAAGTTAACTTCAAATTGTGCATGTTCCTGAAGAGCAAGAGTCAGTGTTCTTACACCTGCAGAGCCAAGAATTAGAGAAAAGCAACGAAACATCCCCCTGCTGTTCGTCAATGATCACGTCATGATACAGCACATATAAAACTCTAGATGCAGATGAAGAGAAAAAACTCTCAGGAATTACTGAGGCTGAAAGATTCTCATTCTGCCATGGTTTACATGAGTAAACCATTGACAGAACAGAAGAACACAGACAACCAGAAACCTTTGGGTCTTTTTCTGACTCTGCAGAGAGAGGAGTATAGTCTAGTGGCCATGCACAATTTCATTCTGAAACAGTTCTCTATATTTACACAGAGAAACTATGGGCAGAAATTAGTGGAATAAGTCACTTTACATACATGTTTTAGAGAATTCATGAAAATCTACCTAGATGCAGGAATACATAGATATATGGTAGATGATTAGAATTTATTCTATCTTCCAGCCAATCTTTTGAGAAAGCAAATTGAACAATAGGAATTTTCTTCTGCTACTTCTCAGCATATGGATAACTTAAAATTACTCACACACTTCTTTTAACCAAATCATGCATATTTTATTTTGACTATTTCAGTGCATTCCACTAAAGTACTACTAGATTTACCTGTGAAGCTTTGTCCAATTTGCAGAGTACCATCAGCATCAGTATCTGCAACTGTTCCCATAAGAGTCCTTGAATCAAAAGGTGTGTTATCATCTTCCCAACCATTCAAGAAGAAACTAATTCGGCTGTGATGCACCTATAGAATCAATGTAAAGGGGAAAACACATACTTTTATCATGCCATCACTTTCATTTCTCTACACTTTTTGTCTACCACTGATTAACTAATAACTTTATCTTTATTTGCTGTGTATCTTTATTTTTGGTGCCTACTGAAAGCAGTTACCTCTTTTTCATTGATAGATCCCCACTCAGATGCAGAGAGTATAAAATTTCCACTGGGGTTAAATCAAAGAAGGAACTACAGCCCAGGGATCTGGTGGAGATGGAGGGGAAGAGAGGAAAAGAAGGGTGGGTGTGTTTCACGAGGTACAAGGCTGGTTACAGCTCCATCACCACTTCGGGCCATGGGCACATGTTACAGCTGTCACAGCTCTTCTCGTACATCACTTCCAACAGGCCTCAAGGGACTGCACACCATGCTCAGGATAACCAAACAGGCCACAAACACCCCCCAAAACGCCTCCCTAGCCCCAGCATGCTTCCTTCTACAAGGGCTGAAGGGAACGGTATAGGAACTGCCTACATCTGCTTTACACCCACTGGGTAATTCCCTTTCATCAAGGGAACCCTTGGCTAGGAATATGCACTCAGCCAGCACCCCAGGGTACTGTTTTCTGCAAGTGCTCCCTTTCCTGCCAATTCATTTTACATCTGAGCTAACGTTCAGAGAAATACTTTATGGCATTCTCCCAGCTCCACAAAGTCACAAGATGCTGAGCTTTTACAAAGTTGGGTTTTGGTTTTTTTCTTTAGAAATGCTTAGATTTAGGTTACCCAAAATTAGGAAAAGTGGGTATGTCTTTCAGCCTTACATTATATGAAATTCAATACTCTCATTTAAAAAATCCAGGCCCACACAAAATGAAAAGCAGAAGTATTGTGGTTATAGTCAGGTTTCCATTAATGAAGTTTATCATAGAAACTAAGTTGGACTTACTAAAAACTTTTATTTCAGAAAGTTTATTTGCAAAAAATTAAATTACTTGGATTTTAGAAATGTTTAGCTTACATAAGCTTAGCATGCATAGAACTTAGTAGCCTTAAAATTTTGAAACACCATTTTGCTGCTGCCAATTTACAGAGCATTATTTTAATTTTGCAGATATGGATACCTGTGAATCATGTCTATCAAGGCCAATAAAACTAGAGTGCTTTAGCCCACCTTGACAGTCATGCCAATCAAAAGAAAATAAACCTGGAATTATTGCTTCCATAAGAAGAATACCTATGTGAGGACACAGAAGGTTTGCAAGCCAGAATAATTTATTGGAAAAAAAAGAAAGACAGAACTTATTTACCAGTTAACAAAATACCAGCTTGAAAACCACAATATAAGCACACACAATACTACTCTGACAATAAAATCTTTCAAATTTCAGACCAAGATAAATGGACACAATTATCTATAAATCTGAGCTCAGATGATCAGCATCAGTGCCTTGGGCAACATGAGTCTATCAGCATTTTAAGAAAGAAAACATGAAATAAGATGGAGAGGTTAGTTTAGCCTTTGTCTTTTGGCTTCACACAAGATTGTACAAATGAATTTTTCCTCCTTAAACTGTACTTTCAAACATATACATGCATGCTGAGCTTTATTGCCATTTCCAGATTCAGTCAATATTTCCCAAATTTAGACAGGAATATTTATTGCCCTTCCACTGATGGAAATTTGAAGGCTATTATCATAATTACTAAGCCTTGAGATTTGTTCAAAAAGTTACTGCATATGAGTTTCACCGCTCAAAATACATTTCTCCATTTAAAATTATCTTTTGTGTTGACACATCAATGACCTAAATACAACATTTTCTTTATTTAATTTTAATACAAAGCCCTCTAAACATCTGATGCCCTATTTGCTAGAGCTTAAGTATACATATATATTGTGGTTACATTGCATTTTTTTTCTGCATCACATTTTTTACAGCCTGTTACTGTCATTTGGTGTTTGACTGTTATCATCATAAAAGATACAGGCTTTTCTACTTTGTTATTTGTAGCATTATCTCATGTTTTACAACATCTTTGCACAACATGCCTGCACATGAAATATAACTAGTGAAAAGTTCTCAGTGGTATTAATGCATAAAAAAGAATGTGGTTCCATCTCTACTGTCTTTACCCAGCCAAAAGCTGATGAACAGCCAATTTTCCTTTATCACATTAGCACAGCCATGAGGGAAACACATTTGTTCTAGTCAGCTACACTAAAGATACTATTACCAATCTAACATATACATGTTTTATATCAGCAGTATTCTCAGAGTATGAGGGAGCCAACAATATATTAACACTAGCATGACAGTTTATTTAAGAAAAGAAAATTGTCTCTGTAGAGGGACAGAAGTTAGAAATGTATGGCTAAAGCTCAGTGTCACTGGTCTAATAAAGGTAATAATTCTTAAGCTTTCTTTATAGCAGGTAACACTCCTGTGGCAGCTCTGTCATATCATTCAAATAAAAATGTTGCCTCTTACAAGTTTAAGAGTACCTTTATTTTTAGTCAGATATGAAGCATGTTTCCGCTTTCCTGTTTCCACTGTAAAACATTTGTAAGGGGAAATCAGAAATGGGCAAGCTCACCCCCATCAGCTTCTTGAAAACTTAACTGTCTCAGGCACAGCTTTATAGGACCTAATTCTACCTCCCTTTGTGGCAAGCAGAGTGTTCACCTCCACACACCCCATACTAAAATCAGGGGGTCCACTCATGACTTAACAGAATTGGGCCCTAAGTGACCAGGTATTTTTACTTGTTAAAAATAGGTGACTAATGACAATTTTAAATCTCCCTCCCCCCTCCCCCACCACCAATCTCTTTGTATTAAATAGGATTTAGAATAGTTGAGTTTAATATAGCACATCCCCAAGGTAGCCCTAAGCACTTTACAATGCTGAATTGGATATCAGTAGTGCAGTGACTGTGTAAGGCAAAGGCAGCAGTCATTATGCATTTGGCAGTAGCTCAATGTAATGATCCCCCTGCTGGTTATTAAAGGGGGTATGAATATCTGACATGGGAGGAAAATGTAGGAGGGAAACCATGTGTGGTATAAAAAAATCTCGGCGGCTCTCCACTGTGGGAGGAAAGGAGGTCTCAAAGTTTGGTGTCAGTTTAGGCTAAGCTAAATAAGAGGAAAGGCTGGCACCAAATGGGCTGTTTGATGTAGTTATTTCAGGTCTCCTGACCATTAGCACCAAATTCCATACAACAGCACAGAACCAAAAGAACACTTTCCCTCCTGACTAGGACAACAGTATTATTCCCCAGTTGTCCTTATTAATAATGTTCAATAGGAATTTGTCCCAAGAGAGTACAGGAGATAGGTAGGAAAGGTTTGCTTTGTAATTGTGCAGAGCACAGAACCAGAAGGCTGGGACATCAGCACTCTAATCCCAGCTCTGCAACCACCTCACACTGCTGCGCCTCCCCATCTGTCAGATACAGCAAATCACCTCAAGGAGGTGGCAAGGATTAGTTACTAAGATCCATTTGCTCTGAAACTACATCAGCATCTGCCAACACGGAACCTAACATCAACTCCAAGCAATGGAAAATCCATTTGATGGTGAACTGAGGTGGTGAAAGATACCAATTCTTTCCTCTAATAGCACTCTTGGTATCATCTGGAAGAGTTTTAAAGATGAGAGGTACCAGGGCAAAGAGCTGAGAGGCAAGTTCCTTCAGCCCATCTCAAATTAAGCTCACAGTTCTTCAACGCAAGCAAATTGTGCATCAGAGACATCAATGCCAAATAAAAGCACTTCTTAGCCATGAAAGCTTCTCTGCTTTCATGTGCCCAGTGTCACAGCACTGCAGAATCACAGACTGGCTAAGGTTGGAAGGGACCACAGTGGATCACATGGTCCAAACTCCCTGTTCAAGCAGGGTCATTCCAGAGAATGTGTGACACATGACTGTGCCCACGTTATTGTAAATAAAATGAGATAAGTACAGGAAATATATTATAACTTTATTTTCTTACCTGAAGATCTGTGGTCTTCTTGATACTACCCATGAAAACACAATGAAATTTAACATGGATTTTGCCACTCAGTTTGGATCGGGGAGAACTGTCATGCAAACAAACCCCACTATTTTCATATATTAAGTGCTAACAGAACTGCTAGCTTCCAATATAGTGCAGTAATCTGTGTGGCAAAAAAGAAACATCACAGCCAAGTACTCCACTTCAGAGCAGCTGCACTGGCTAAAGGACTATGGCAAAGAGCAGAAGCTCCTTGACTGAAGACTACCGTTGGTTCTTTGTCTTTCGTTTTTTATAAGCCTTGTATTGTACTGATATTCATAGGTATAATGCATATTGGTATACCAATGTATAAATAAAGAAATAGTATAACAGTTACAAAAGTATAATAGGTATCATAAAAATATGTAGTAGTACAATAAAAATTAACAACATGCTTTTTTCAAGAAACCAAAAAAGCCTAATATTCCTCAATATCAACACACAGGCATTAGAGATTTTGATATCAACTAAAAGACGCAGTTATATTGACTCCACTTTTTTGAACTACAATGATGCTTTAGAAGTCAGAGCCAGTTTGACTACTAGGAGACACAACCTACAAAGTTTTTGGCTGTCACATAATAACACTCACATTTATTACCTTGCAATGTTCATGTGTGATATCTTGCCCACTTAAGCAACATACGCTTTTTCTTCACACACATTAATCCTCCTGTCATCAAAATGTCCTCTTACATACATATATAAAAGCAACTGAGACAATTTTAGTCTATTCCATGTGGAATTGAATTGCACCATTTCAGCCAAAATAAACAAAGTACTGAACCTTTCTTCAGTGATCACTATGATCTTTGTGCATTAGTAAGATTTTTCCATTAGAAGTTGGTCCTAATATTAATACTACCCATATACCTAATGGAAAATGATTTCTAATACATAAGATAGAGAGACATAGAAAAGAACCCTTTATGTTCCATTTAAAAAAAAAAAAAATCCCTAAGAATCCCTACATGTATCACAGCCAAGCTAAAGATCACAAACCAGAGATCAATGCTTCACTGTACTAAATGACACACAACCAATAGATGCATGCAGTAGTCTCATTCCCAAATATTTTAATTTGTAATTAGTATATGCTTTAAAGAGATAAATTAAAGGGAATTAATTCAAGACAACAGTAATCTCTTCCACCGGTTGAATATACATTTTTAAATCTTATTTATCATAGCTTCTAGTAACCATAAAATACAGTTTAATCTCTACATTTCTTTTCATCATCTTATGTTCTAATAACTAGATCACAGTGTCTGGTAAGACAGATTAATAAACCAGAAGGATGGCTTCCCAGATTTGCAGGCCATAAATGAGGATGGAACTCTGGCACCAAAAATCAAAGAAATAAAAAAAAATCCTTTCCAGTCATGTAAGTCAAATGATACCAACCATGGCCTACTTAGTTTTCCAGACAACTTAGTGATAGCAAGCACTTCAACTGCAACTTCAACTCTTATAATGATTCAGACCATCACATAAAGTCTCAGATGGCAGTGGCAGGACTGACCAACACAGATAAAACAAGAACCAAAAATGCATCTTCCAATACTAGAAAATTATTAAATTCTAGTACATGTAATGAACACCAATGTTTTCAAATAAGATGAAAAATGAGCATCTCAGGGAGCTATCCTATATACCTAACAGTGAACAAGATTATTCCAAAAATCAGATATCTGCATACTAAAATATATTTAAAAAATATTTTTTAAGTTAAAGATGCAAATTTTGCTAATTTGCAAATGCAAGTTTTTTAACTTTGAAACATAATACAAACTAAAACACAGTGTCAGTTTTTCAAATACAAGGAAAAAAAAAATCCTCCCCCAAATAACAGAACAGAAAATGAACTAAGAAAACTCAAACAAGTCTGTTTTCATTTTAAAATAAGCCCTATTTGCACAGCAGGTGGTTACTCAGAATTAGGAGTAATTATTATAAAGAAGATGATACACAATATGAAGAATTTTAAAATGTTATATGAGAAGCAATTAGGTAGCTGTACAATTTATCTGTAAGGCATAAAAAAAAACCAAAACCTGGAGGGGGGTGGGGGAAGAGTTCAATTTATTTTCCAAATCAACTAGCTAGCTCCCTTTACTTGTCTTTAAAAGTAAAGCAACTCTAGAATCAACGAAGTTGCACAGGCTTTACAGAGATGTAAATTAAAGCAGAAGTTAGCATAAATGATTTGCTTAATCATTCAGAAATAACAAGGAGTCAGAGATTATGAGAAATCAGGAGGAGCTACAACTCACCCAGCTCAAAAATTACTACAAAACATACCATTAAAATTGCTTACTGCTACTTAATTTGGTGTGGTTCTTATAAAAATTTCCAGCTAAACACAGCTTGCTCTCTGTTAAAATAATCAAGATTCAGAAAATCTTTTTTTTCCTTCTAAATGCATTGCAGATTTGCATCAGGAATTTCTCAATGAGTCCATTCTATAGAAACAGACAGTGTATTAACACATTTTCTCCCAAGGTGAGAAAACAGATTAAGGTTATGACCAAAATGACAGGCCTGTGGCTTCCTTGAATACTTTAATAGAGTCAACAAATCAACAGTGGTCACTGATGACAACAGAGGAAAGAAGACAATAGATGGAAGGAGGGGAATTAGTGATGCTGCTATAATGGTCTAATCAGAAACTTGAGCATAAAAATCTTATTCACCTTCAACCTGTCTAAATATGCTCTTTTTGCCTTCTCATATAAAGATATACAGCATATTCCACCACTGGGGAACATGTGGGTGCATGCATTTCTTCTGCAAAAGCAGGTGAGAAACAGAAGCATAACAGTTAATAAAGGCAAGAGGAAAGGGCTTTAGCATATCAAAGAGATAGAGGCACACAGGTATGTATTTCAGTATTTTCTTGCATAATTGCAAATCTTGCTGAAGCTGCAATTACAAAGGCTTCCACACAGCTTTAATATTTTATAAACGATTTCCTGTAAAGAGGAAAGGTCAGTGATATGGACTTAAGCAAAAGAACTTTGGGAGAAAAAACAGAATGAAACCACTAGCATGAATCCAAGCTTACTTTCAGCTGTCATTTAAGCAGAGCCTGAGACCTCCACACAATGGAGCATTTTTTTTTAATTTTTTTTTTTTTTAATCTGAGCATCCGTGTCCCTAAATTGATGAATCAGAAACAGCAGACAACTTTCTGCCACAATTCAATACCATTCCTCACTGAATAAATTGCAGAATTTACATACCTTGAAAACTCATTTTAAAGGCTCTTTCCCTGCCCCTTTTTCTACCTTATTCTCATTTTGCATTATTCTACTAATTTTTACTTCCTCTTTTTTGTCTAATATATTTACATTTAGCTGTAAAAAGAACAGCCAAGCAAAGGAAAAAAAAAAAACAGCAACAAAAAACCCAAACAATGTGATAAACATAATGAATCCAGGTGGGAGCAGATTCTTGCCAACTATTCTTTTTCTCAAACATTATGATAAACAGAGAACAAAACAGCTTAAGCAGGGAAGGAGAGGGGCAGGCATTGATCTCTTCTCTGTGATGATCAGTGATAACCCAAGAGGGTGAATGGCATGAAGCTGTGTCAGGGGAGATGTAGGCCAGACACTGGGACAAGGTTCCTCATCCAGAGAGTGTTTGGGCTCTGGAACAGGATGCCCAGGGAAGTGGTCACAGCCCAAGGCTGACAGAGTTCAAGAAGTGTTTGGACAATGCTCTCAGGCACTCTTGGGGCTGGTGCTGTGCAGGGCCAGGAGCTGAACATCTATGATCTGTGTGGGTCTCTTCCAACTCAGGATATTCTACGACCTCAAGACCCCAAAACTGCTCTACTCCTCCCAACCCTTCAGGTAATCTATCAGCCACCTTATGACTGCTTTAGGAAATAAAGAGGTTCCTACAGTTTAACCTCTGCAGATGAGTCAGGATTCCACACCACTCTCAACCATCTCCTACTCCACACCATTACTCACGAGCACTAGTACAGGGCCTGCTCCTACAGGAGCTTAGCTGTCCTTACAAAGTTCAAAACGCAGTCTAACCCAAATTTAAAACATTAGCTGAATGGATAATTGAGGAATAAGAACTATCACTGTGATAAACATTATTGCTAGAGATGTTTGGGCAAGATGTTTTACATATGTAAAACAGTGATCTTCTTTGCTTTATTTTTCCCTCTCTCAGAGATAAAACTTACAACCTTTAAAATAAAAAGAGTTCATTTTTAGTGCTTTGTGCTTTGCATTTAAATTTTTTTTATCTGGAATGAAAATTGAGGCAACGGGGAACTTGGCAGATCTGAAGCTTGGCAGGAGATAATGAATTTATGTAGCAAACATATGAGAACAAGGATATGTCAGGAGGAATTTGTCTATGAACTTGTTCTCAATCAGACCAAAAAAGACACTAATAATCATGTTAATAGGGCCAGGGGGGTTATGAGAGGGAGGCATGTGGAAACTAAAGAATAATATCCAAGAGGACAAGCCAGCTCAGACAATTTATCTGCATAACACTTGACAGACAAATGGCACCTTCTGTACCAACAAAAGAACTGCCTGATGAGTTTGCCAGTGAGGTTAGTGCTGCTCCAGCTACAACCTTGTCACAATTTCAAATCTTCAGTCTGTTTTTAGTGTGTCTGCCCAATAGCAAATGCAGAAGCTACACAAATAATAAAGTCAATTTTATCTGCTCTTATTAATTGGCTCACGTCTAAATTCCTCTCTTTCCATATTCAAATACTATACTACCTTCACATGGCAAAAAATGTAGTTTTTAAGCAGTAAGAACTCCATGTCCCCAGGCAAGCCCAAATTCACCCCTCTGTATTTTAAGCCTTTAAAGCAATTCAGCTGAGCTGCAAGTATGAAGGAAAAGAAAATGATAGAGGCAAGGTGCAACCTTGACTACCATGGAGGTTTCAATGTGATGCTTCTTTTCACACATCTTTGGTTCTCAGGACAAACAGGATTTTACAGGAAGGAAGCGAAGAGGGCTCAAGGTTTTTGACTGCCACCACGAACACAAGTAACAACATGGCCAGGGACTTCATCATGATGATTTTTCAAAAAGAAGGTGCTTAAGCTACCATCCATGGCTAGGGGAAATTCCTTTACTTTCAACCACTCTGTCATTTTGACAAGGAAGACCTGCCAACATAACTCTAGGCCGAGATTCATTATGCAACTCTTGCCAAAACTACAGAGTCAACTCTGTCCTCTCACCAGAACACATCAGTCTACCTGAAATATGCAACTAGAACCATGATGATTTAAGTATTTTATTTTTGATTCATTCATATCAAAATTCAAGGATGTTGCAATCACCAAGAGACAGAATTTTAAAAATCTCCCTTTCAGAACCTCCTTAAGCTCTATAGGAAAATCACCTTTTCCTTTAAGAACAGAAACTGTATTTGTGAGTGGAAATAGTATATGTACAAGTTATTTGGTGTTAAATCACTGATTTTTCTTCAAAATCAGGATTCTGCTTTAAGATGACTAGGAACCCACAGAGGGAAACGGTTTCAAATAATTCAATAGTTTGATTCTTCAGTATGTTCCAAATGAAGTTTCAATATATGTAAGTTCACTATAAACAGGATCAACTAATTGAATCAAGGATTGAAACTCTTTTAACCCAGACTATTTTAGAGCTGTTATGAGAAATTACAAGCAAAGATGCTTTTCTTTGCAAAATTTATAGGGGATGCTAACACACATCAGTATTAGATGACACTGGGTACAACCTTGTTGCAGAATCCAGAGGATTTTAGCTTTCACTAACATAACAGGGTAAGAACACCTGTGCTGATGGTATTTCCCTGCAGGCCAGAAAACTGATAGAATACCACAAAAACATTCCAAAGAGAATAATATTTTTTCATCTTTGCTTACATCCTCTACCTCTTTGTTTTTCTTATCCTCTTCTTGTTAGACTTTGACAGACACTTTTCCAGAAGTTCCTGACAAAAAAATTCTCCATTAGATAGCTTTTGAAATTAAAACTGCCTAAATGGGAAAAAAAATCCATTTTTTAAATACTGAAATTGACTCATCACAACATTCTGTCCAGAGATAACAAGTGGAGTGACTAGTACTTCAGCTGTGAATTTATTTAAATGTAGACATACACATGCAGTATTAGGAAGGCAAAAACAGGATATGAAATAAACATAAGGCATCAGCTCTAAGCTCACTGTCAAGAATATACCAAGGCTTCTAACCACAGAGTTCAGCTGAAGGTAACTATCTGTCAAATGTAATCTGTGCAAGTGAATATGCTTAAGCTGGTGCTATGAATCAACCAAAATTGCTTTGGTCTTATTGACATTCAATTGCAAGAAGTTGCAGCTCATCCAGTCCAATAGACATCTGACAACACCAAGAGTGCTCCAGTGACAGAAAGCTTTAAATATAGATGCAACTATCATCACAATACACATGAAACTAAACTTTATGATCCCTCATACCATCTTCAGAAACAGGGCGTCAGCTGCATGCCATCAGGCCACATGGTCATCCTCTCTGCCTGTTGCCAATTCCTGCAGTTAACAAATCACTACAATTTAAGAAAGAAAAAGAGAGAATGCAGACGGACAGAAAAAGACCAATCTTCCACCAATGTCCCATTAAATCTCTCTCCAAAATCCACTTCTGTCATTATAACCTTTGTTCACCTTTTAAAAATAAAATGCCAGATCAAAATTTGTTCAAAGTGTTTACCTTAGTTAAGAGCCAGAGATCCAGTTACTATAAACTGCCTTCAGCTTCAGCAATGTCACTTTGCACCTGCCCAGATTCAGACACCAAATATGTTAAATTTACTTTCTTCCTCACATCTGTTCTTTACACCTTGAAACAAGATGTCTGATAACATGTGTAATGTGGGAGGTTGAATAATAACACAAGTTGCACAGAGGATCCCAAAAGAAGACACAATTTGTGTCCTAACTCTGCACGAAAGAAAGGAATACCACCTGCAATCATGTATGTGTTTTACTCTTGTCTCTCAGAGAAATCCTGACATTTCAGCAGTAGATGTTCCAGCAAAGCACAGTGTCTTTTTCTAAAGATTTTTGTATATCCACACCATCTACATGAGTTGTTACAAACCCCCACGCTTGCCTATCCCAGCTCTGGCTTCCCTTTCCACAGTGAATTGAAATCATCCCAGATTCACAAACAGATAAAAGAAATTGGGAAAGAAAAAATATGTCTACTATATACAGCTTGCAACCATATTTAAGGGGACGCACAGTGTGTTTTTGGGGAGAAGAGGGGAGAAACACTCATGCCTGTGTTATGAGCACTCTGAACAGTTATGCCCACAGTCTGAGAAAGCCAGTGTGGAAAAAAACAAGAGACTTGAGGAAGAAACCTCATCAGGGGACCACAGCGACAGAACTACCTTAAAACAGAAGGGCTGGAGAGGATAAAGGGACAGTAGAAGAAATGGTAAAGAACTGCAAAGGGGAAGGAAAAAGCATAAGGTCGGGAGGGGCAAGTTGTCTCTTTGCCTTTCCTTCTTTTGCCTCAGGCCCATATCGGCCTTTCCTTTTCTTGACTTAACTGGGATGAATTTTAATTGCAGCCTCTCTATGTGTTTTATACACTATGTACTCTCTACTTGTGTGGAGTGGATTTCCCATTCATCACAAGATTGCAGGCAAAAACCCCAGGAGCATTTTGCTTTCCTTCAAAGTTAGCTTTGCTAAAATCAATAACTTTAGGGCTGCTTCTCCATCCAGCCCAAACCCCCACCCCACAACCATTTCAAACTTCATGATTTTTGATCATTTGATTTTGCTTCTTGTCTTCATATACAGATTAATATTTACAGCTTTTCCATAACTATAACAATATTCTCCTCTGCTTCATTAACAGTATAAAGATAGCAACCTTACAGCAATAGCAGAAACATGCTCTCATTTGTAGTTTGGACACAGTTCATATCATAACTGATCTCTAACAATCTCTCTCCCTACTGTCTCCTCTTCAATACACCACCATTCTTCAAATCAAAGTTCTGGTTTTCTTCCGGACCATTGTATGTCTTAAATGCTTTCATGGCTGGGGCTTTTTTTCTGAAAAACAGCAAGTCTGGTAAAACAGCCAAGAGTCACAACTACATTAAACTGTCCTTAGCTCACATGCAAACCACTAAACATAGTTTTTTTTTAAAAAAAAAGTAGTTAAAAAAAAATTAAAATGGAGGGGGTGAGAGCAGGAATGTTTCCTACTGCAGATGGAGTATCATCCCTCAGCAATATTGTTACATCTCTTTCAGCTTAATATTAGCTCTCCCTTCACTGAAACTGTGTATCTTGGCATTTTAAATCCCCCTTCATTTTCCTGGTTGTCTCTCTTATTCCAATAATATCTTTCTTATCCTTGAAAACATGTCACTCCCATTCAGCAGTCTTATTACATATGCTCCTAGCATTTGTATAAAAGATATTTAGCTTTTCTCTTTGCCCTCCTTTTCTTTTTCACTATCTCCTACAATGTTAATCCCTTCTCAGTGGGAAATGGTTTTCCTTCAATCCAAGTCTTTCTTTTCGAGCACAGATCCATAGTTCAGCTCGAATTCCCCAAAGAACATAAATTTAAAAAAAAAAAAAAAAGGGGGGAGAGGGGGTGGGGGGATGTAAGGGAAAAGGAACCCTGGAATGCTCCTGAAACATTTTACTCTGTTCAAGAATAAACCATTTATTAAGATACATTTGACCCTAAACAGCAAAATCAAAAAGCAACTGGAATGCAGACTGATGCATAAGGCAGTTTACAAGCTTAAGAAAAACCAATAGCTATTTCATGAAGAAAGCCTCTGAGATGCAAAAACGGAAGTGACAGCAAGCAGAAGGATCCAAAATAAGAAATATACAAGTTGTTCATTTTTTATATGGAGTAATTTTAGTACTGTATTAAAAACTGAGTGATACAACCCATACTCAATTATCTGATAAACCAGGCTGGAGACAAAGAAAGATCAATGTGAAGAGACAGCTTTTGAAGTGGTCTGTATTTTTAAAGAATCAGTATTTTAAAAAGTAAACACTGCTTTAGAATTAACATTGAATCAGAGATTAGTGAACCCTCTGCACAGAGTAATCATTCCAATTTTAGATTGGCAATTTACACTTAATCTTTTGTTGACCAGTACTTTGAAAGTATTTCAGTAGTATGAAGTAGTATTAAAATGGTTAATTACAGCTATGCCACTTTCTACCCCAGCCAGCACAGCACCAACATCCTTTATTGCCAGCGTCACTAGAGCTGTAAGAACCTGTTACTGATGCCTCAGGACAGAACAAACACATCGGGGCAGGGGAGTGGCAGAAAAAAGCCAAGAGTGCAAAACTGCTAATACAGATTCTGTTAGAAACTGAATTACCAAATAAGCTTTGCTACAACTACTATTTTAACCTTTGATCAAACTCTATCCTTTTTACACAGAAAGCTTTAACAAGTGACACCTGTGCTGTAAATGAGATCCAAACAAAAAAACATGAGAGGATCCTAGTCACCAGATCTGAAAATGCATGAAGAACAATTGCTTTCTTGCTGGATAATTACTCTATTTTCCCCCAATCACAGAAGAAATCAGATCCAATACTCGATGATCACTACAGTAACATGAAAAGGAGACAAGTATTAAGGATTCAACAAGCTGCTTTTTGGTAGCTAAAACAGTTACAATGACTTGCCACAATTAATTGAAGCAAAAGGTCAGAAAGTACATTTCAGATAATCTCATAACAATGCATATTTTCTCTCTGCCCTCTCCATTTAAAATACAGCAAAACCACTGATTCAGAATTTTCACGAACTACTGGCAATCATGTAAATTAGGGATGAGATGTGGATGTCAAATGAAATGTCCCTTCTGAATAAAGTCTTCTGCTTCACTAGTCAAAGAATAAGCAGATACCTGCACAAATGAGGAGAGCTGTTACTAATATACAATTATTAACCTTTTATGACACTATCAGGTGCATAATACATTTTAGTCTTTTAAACTGATTCTATCTGAAGATTTTGCTCCATTTTACACCGCTCAGTACTATGCCTCCTAAGTCATTCCCAAATTTAATGCAAGAATACACTGGTTCTACAAAACACAGCTGAACAGCTCTGCTGGGACTGAAAAGTTGAAAATCCGTTCCTCTGTCTTTTTTGGGGGATGATTTACATAAGAAGAAAGCAATTATTCTTGCCCTCTGAGTGCCTTGCCACAAAAAGTTCCATGTATCCAGTTAAGGGATTTTTGCAAATAAAGTCTCATCTCTTCTTTCAGGGCTTAGTTTCTTTTCATGGTCAAGGAGCCACAAAAGTCTGTCTTTGATTCTTTTCATATTCCTCCCCACAACCTTACTTCAGGCCTTTCCCTCCTCCTCTGTGCCCTGCTTTCTTCTATCCATCACAAAGTCCTTTAGAAATGGTCATACTCCTTTGTACTTTAACTCTCCAATACTCTTTTTGATGGCAATTCACTGTAAGCTTCAATTTTCATTTTTTATAATAACTGCTTTTTTTCCAGAGTTACTAAGCATCTTAGCAGCCAAGCTTTGCCACAGATCCAAACTGTTAATTGCACACAGACCAAAACGGACTTTGGAGGACAGTGTTTTGGTAGCTTATTGTCAGTAGTTTATTTTTGGAAAAAGTTAAATGAAATAGTTTATGCAGCAGCTGCCTATGCTTGAGATGGGCCAGGAGATGACCAGGGGAGGCTGGTTATAAAGTTCACAGTGATATCCTGAGTGCTTTAGAGTACAGGCTTTGTGTTAAGGCACAGAAAATCCAGGAAAATTACTGAACAGCACAGATGAGGATATCCATAAACACAATTTAAGGAAAAGGATAGAGGCCTTTCAAACATAATTAAATGCACTCAGAAGTCCAACAGAAGAGTGGGAATGCAATCTGTTACATACATAATTCCCTGGTTTACAGACAAGAGGTACATACATAAGGCACAAATAAGTAGTAACTAGAGAAGCTCAGAAAGACAACAGACTTTTTCTTTTGACCAGTCTTGATTCCAAGAATCACAAAGATCCCATGGGACATGATCATCAAGCTGGAAAGAGAAAGGCACATAACTCTGAGTACAGAGGATAAATCTTCAAGGGTAAAAATTTCAATGTAAAACACAGAAGGTTGAAGTTCTGAAATATCAGATTAGGAGCAATGTTGATGGTTTATTCTATGCTGCCACCGAACATCTCATCATGGTATGCTTAGAGGTGCCACCTCACAAGATAGATAGGCCATCTACAATCAGTCAATTGCAAGGATACACCTAAACACCATTGGAAAGGAGAGAAGAGGGGCTCGAGAGGAAAATGTTTTGGCTTTTATTCAGGAGGCAGAAGATAAAAAGCCAGTGTCATTCTTTGAAATGCTGCCAGTATCACAAAGGGGAAGACAAGCAAGGCTGCATGACTCTGCGCACACTAACAGTGCTTGGAAGAAGGGATTTATGTCAATTCCAAATTGAAACCCTTTTCTAGAACAGATAGAATCAAAGGAGGGTCAGCTGCTCCTATACCCAAATAAAGGCAGTTTATTTGTGTATCAAGATGGGAGAGAAACAAAAGGTTGGGGGAGAAAAATCAAGTATCTAAACCAGAAATGTCCTAACTAAGCATGCACATGGACTGTAAATGATGACAAAATATATCTGTATTTGAAATCTAAAGCCCAGGATGTTTGAACCTGAATGTCAGGAATTACACAGCTCATACCACTGAAAGTGTTACTATGCCTTTAAAAAAGCTCAATTTTTGATAAAGTAAATGATCTAATTATATTAAAACATATTACAGAAGCTAGTATTCCAGCCTTTTTTATTAAAAAAAAAGTACCTTCAGATTCAACTGAAGATCAGAAAAGAAGAAGAAACAAAAAAAAAAAAAAAATCCTCTGACCTATTTTCAAATAACCCTGCACAGAGCAAAGAACAATGCAAAAATTAAAGTTATAGACATGAAGAGTCTTGGACCATTTCTTCCAAGAATCCATCAAATCAAGTCTGTACTGGATGAATAGGTTGGAAAATCACATGGATTAATACTGTACACTAGAAGAGGCAACATGACTTTTGTGGAAAGAAATCAAGATCCAGTTTGAATTCTTTGAAGTAAAGACTCATGTGGATAAGAAGAACTGACCAATATAATACACTGGCTTTCTAGAAAGGTTTCAGACTTGGGAGAGATTTAATGGTCACATTTCACACAGACTGTAGTTTATCACTAACTCCAACAATCTCTGCTATCTAACATTTTGTACAGGCTTGAAAAGTGAGCTGAAAAAAGAATGGAGTGAATACATGCAGACAATAAAAGTCGAAGCTTACTTCAAAGGTACAGATGATCTCAAAATTGTTAAGGAACAGGCAGTAAAGTAGCAGACTAAATGTCTTGTTAACACAAGGCAGCAGACAAGAAAAATATTTTTCACTAAATTCTGAATAGCCACTGCTCCAAGTGGTCTTGGAGTTACTATAGAGAGTCCCTCATTAATGAGCAAAAAGGAAATATTCCTTAATGGAAAAGAAATAAAAATAAGCCCACAAAACTTTATTGTTTAGAAATGTACAGTGCAAAGTGTCTGGGATAATGAGTGGAGTTCTGTCCCTTGCATCCTCAAAAAACCCCAAAAGTTTCTGAAAAGATTGATGAGGATGAACAAAATACAGAACAGCTTCAATATAAAGAGAAATCTCATTTATAAATTATTTTAGCATTTGATAAAGTTCTATAATCAAAATATCAAAAAGCATGAGAATGATAAAGAGAAAGAAACTGGCAAAAAAGAAGCTGGCAGACAGCAGATATAAAATCATTTCATACAGCCATAATTCCATATGCTAACTCATTGCCACAAGAGTCTAATGCAAAAATATAAATAATGTACATTTTTATATATTATATATGTCTAATTATAATTATCTATAATTATATAATTATATTTATGCCAATTTCTAAATTATAAGAATAATAATTAGACTATTAAACAAAATCAGGTCAATTAGTGACTATTCAGGACAGTCTAGCTTAAGAAGCTTCAAAACCCACTGATTGTCAGAAAATAAGTCAATGATACACCTAAAAGAAAGTTGTTCCTATTAATGTACTCTTCTTTCACACTCCAAGACAAGCTATCTAGACAGCTATCAAACAGACAGAAGAGTTTTTAAAAAATGCAAAAATTACAGCATTATTGAGCCAAGGCACTGGAATGAGACACATGGACAGGAGGAGTTCCTCCCCCCCTTTCATCCCAGAACTTTCTATTTTCCACACAAGCTGGTAAGTTGTTTAGAGCCAGGAAATGTTCTTTGTTTCCATGAGAAAATGATACATGTGAAATCTTACAAGACTCCCCCTCTGGACTGCCACCACCACACACAGATTTTGTGTTGTACAAGATCTACACATGTCATTTATGTCACCCTCCATTTGTTGCACACACAGATGTTAACACAAGATGTAAGACAGGGTTCACACATAAATAATGGAGGTTGCACAAAGGACAACCTGGAAGTTTCACCTTCCATTTCTTGGTCAGACTTCTGATTTAAGTCTGTCTTTAAGCTACGAAAACCTGAACCAAATGTAGAAATTGTTTTTTAAAAATAAGTAAACAAAACTCCTAAACAAACAAACTAACCCAAAACCAATCAAACAACAACAACAACAACAACAAAAAAAACAACCAGGAAAACAAAAGCTCGTCTATTTGGCTGTATTCATGAAGTTTTTAGACTCATCAAAAAAAGGTTTCAAGTATCTTGTGAAAGCATTTACTTAAAAAACTTGCACGTCATAAAGAGGAAAGAACAATTGTTCAGTATTTGTGATTCATCTTTACCAGCAAAGACACTGGAATGGGTCGCCTGTTTTCTGCTCAGGCAGTGCGCATGCCAAGAACTACCTGCTGGAAGATCTTCTGCCCACATTGCAAATGGTGTGCTCTAAATGGTGATACTCCACTGTGCAGCTTCAAACTTGATTTCCCCAGAAAGGAATCAAATTGAAACACACCAATAGGACTCTTCAGTAAAACAAGATTCAAAACAGACAGAAGGGAAACCTGGATCAACAAGAACTCTTCCCATACACAAAAGGGACAATGTAGATGTGCCCAGTAAGTCTCCTCTTAGTGCAGTATACCAACAGCTATAACAACTTAAAGGCATACTTCAAACTCTCACAGTTTCTCCCTACACAACTTAAGGGCACACAAAAGTACCTGGGAAAAGTTTTGAGACTGGGCGAAAAATAAGAAGACAAATCATTCCTAAGGGAGTGTTTTCATTATTAAAAATACAATTTAATTGCCTGCAACTTATTTTTGTATAAGAAATTACTTGCAAAGCAAATTGGAGATTAATGGTTTTCAAATCTTGAAAATGTCCAGACAAATAAGGCATAGCTTGTGCAAAGCATTCAGTACTACTTCCTCTCAGCACTGGCCATACAAAGACTTAATTCCATTCCTACCACATGTAACAGAGTCTGGGCAGATATCAGTGGTATTTGCAACTGCAATTACAAAAAACATTTGCGATTTCCAGAAGTGGAATCAAGATGGCATTGACAAAACCTGCATTTTAGGCATTCTCCGAAATTAAAAATCTTAGCCCAGGTGAAGTTCCTTGCCTTGTGTTTCGAGGCAGCTCTTAGACTGCAAATTTAAATGTACAAATATATTCAAACTCATATTCAGGCAAGAAAAGAAGTAGTTTAAGAGACAGTGTGAGTAGAATCAACCATCTGGGAAACACCCTGTTTACCCAAGAAGCTGAAGTTACAACAGAGCTTTCAAATTTACAGTCAGCATCCTAATACCCACAGAACAGGAGGAAAAGAGGCAAGAACCATAGTAGGACCTCTGGATGCAGGAAAAAAATAAAAAGTTTTACTGATATCAAAGAACCCAGAAGCTGCACGTCCAGCAGCAGTACCTGAACGGCCTGAACAGCAGCAGAATAGATGCTGAAGCAGCTCCATGCTCACTGTGTCTGTGAGCAGTTCTTTAAACACACTCTCAAATACATGACAGACTGTAACGTGTGTTTCTCTTCCACTGTCTGGCAGGAGCAGAGCACCAGCCATATGGATAGACTGCATCCTCACAAATATTTTCAACACAGAATTGCAATTAATAGACAAGAAGCACCCAAATGCAGAATTAATGCAAACTCTCCACTCCCTTCTTGGACCTGACAAACTACTCTTAATAGATAGTAAGCGATGACTTCAAAGAGGAGATGAAAGTGGTTTGTTAAATCAAAATGCTTTCTTGCTTTCTCATGTCCTTATCAGACTTAGGGACTATACAGTTTAGAACACCCTGTATTTAGTAAGACACACTGGGAGTGCATAGAATAAATGTTTGCCTCCCTGCTTTTAACACTCGGGTTCTTTGCTTATAAAATAAATTGTAAAGTATTCAAAAACTAGTGCAGAAAATAAAAGGATTTCACAAATTGGAAAGGACAAGTTTTCTCTTGATAGTCAAACAGTTATGATGTAAAGCGGTCTCATTAAATCATAAGTACTTTAACCTTTTCCTGAAAGAACTGGAAGATTTAAAGATTTATAAAGAAATTTTGCCTAAACTAGGAAATAACTCAGATTTGACATGTATTGAAATGATAATGCTGATTTCAATAGGCACTCTAAGAGCATTTTCCTCCCAGGAGAGTAATTCAGTCACGGTTACCTCTCTGCATTTAGATTTTAAACTTACTTTCCAAAGCTTTTAATGTGCTATAGTCTGCCAAAACATGGCAGAGTTACATAGATATGATCAGGCAAAATAAAGGCTAGCAAAAAGACTATTTTTATAATTGCAGACACTAAATATGAAACAAAAACATCAATTTGACGTGTTCTCAAAGAATCTCCTGCTTCAGCAGCCTCATCTGTATCTGCAAATTCATGTTTAAACTCCTCTCTTCTTAATTGGTCAATAAATTCCGAAGTATAAAAAGGAAAGTGAAAGACTCTTAACACTGAAACTGAAAAAGAAAATACACAATGGTACTGCTGTTAATAAGTGGAATAAATCTGATATTGGTTTCACTTTGCAGAGATAATATGGTACACTACTGGACTTAATTATGCTCAAGTTTTTTATTTCTTTAGAAGTTAAGATTTTAAGATGCCAATTTTTCTGAGGTTTCACTTCAGTGCATATCAGATTCTTTTAAGTTAAGGCTATATACCTTTTGCTCCAGAGTGTATCTTCAGAGTTTTTGCTAATATATACCTAAAAATATACACCGTAAAAAAACCTTAAATCGAGATCAAACATACAGAAGGACCCTAAAACTTTCAGAAGCCTGAAAGACCTGATCCTCACCAACTGAAAACAACTAGAATAGTAGAAAAATTTGTAGAATAATTGCAAGTTCATTACTTTATATTTTGTAGTAGAAATTTTATTTCATGCCAGTTCCCCTAGTCTTTTAGGTCATACCATTCTTCCTGTATGACATCTTACTGTTCCCCTTTCTGATTATATCTGTCACCAGCTGCTATGATAGGTACACTCTTATTATTTCTGCCAAGATCATTAACAAAAATAAAACACAAGGCTGGTCCAAAAACTAATTCTCAAATAATACAATTGGTTTAGTGCCTGCCCCCTCCCCAGGATTATAAACAACTTCCTTTGAGCATTCCCTTTGACCCTACAGCTTCTCATAGGTTGTCACATCAACCTGATAGAGGAAATCTGACACATTTACTTTGCCTGAAAATCAGCTTTCTCATAAAAAAAAAAGTTAAGAGGTTAGACAGTGATGAGCTATCTATAGGAAATCCACACTGCATTCTATCCCCTTTTTCATTTAGCTCTGCATTGTTATCTGTTTCTTCCAAGATCTTTTCTAAATGCTCATACACCACTGCGTCAAGGCATAGGCCCGCATTGCCAAGATCTTTTTTCCTTCCTCTGGTATATGCTTTGGCTGGGGTGGAGGTAAATTTTATCACAACACCCTGTAGGATGCCATGTTTCAAATTCAGGGCTAAAACTGCACTGATAACACATTAGTATTTCACTTATTGCTGAAGAGAGCTTGCCCAATGTCAAGCTCTTCACTTTTCCTAGTTGAACTCCTCATCCCACCTCAGCAATAAGCCAGGGTTGGAACAAGAAACTGGGAACAGAGACAGCTGGGACAAGAAGATATTCCTTACTCTATAGCTCATGCTCAGCAACAAAAACTAGGATAGGAGAAGAAATGTGAGGAGATAGGAGTTTTACTTCCAAGTTGGCCTGCTGCTATGAAATTGGCTGGGTGGTGGTCTACTTGTGGGAGGTGGCGAGTGATTGCCTTTACATCATTTGCACTCCTCCCAGTCCCTTTCCCTCATGAGTTTTTCTCACCTTTTATATTTCTGCTGTCTCCCATGTTCCACTGGCAGGGTGAGGAGAGCCCAAGTGCTTGGCTGCTGGCTGCCATCAACATGACACCTTTCCTAAATAAGAATATTATAGCCCCACCTCTGAGTGGTAGCTTTGCATAGAATATCTCTTTGTCAAAGGATTTTATGTGCCAGTTCTTCCAGAGTTTTTGGACAAAGACCATTTGTTTCCAGCAGCATGTACCCTTGCAAATTCATGTTTCTACTCATTATGATCACTTTTGTTTCCATATATTAATTTCTGTTACCCTGATTGCTTTTGCTCTTTCCATATATTAATTTCTGTTACCCTGATTGCTTTTGCTCTGTGACTCCTGAAAACAGAACCAAGGTATTTGTTTATTCTGGGGACCTTACTCAAATCATCCCCTATCTCAAGCACATTTTCACTGTACTCAGGTCTTGCCTTCTTACACAAAAAATAGTACGAATTTTTTACCATTTGACAGTCTAATTCATATCAACCACTTTATAGTTTTATTTCTATGCTATATAGAATTCTCTGTGAATCTGCTTCCCCATTCCCCAGTGCTCACACACTCTGCCCTTTTTAGCTACAGGGGTACTTATTCACACAGATAAACCTAGGCAGCACATATCCAATTTTTTTTTGTTTCCTTTAAGGGCAGAAGTTCCTCTTAATTCTATTATATTAATTCTTTAAAACCCCCAGGCTTTTTTTCCATTCCATCTCCAGACTCAAAAGTTTACCTTGTTTCATTAAAATACTTGCATGTGTTTGTTCTCTTTGAAACCCAAAAGTGTACTTAGAGAACCAAAGAACTGCTTAGTCTTCTTTTTCATCTGACTCTAGTTATGAATGCTCAACATTATTCTTGAGACCTACACCTCTGATAAGGCCCTCATCACTTAACAAAACTGGTATACCCAGACTTTCTGCTTCAGCAACTACTCGATGAAGAAACCCTTCATGCAGAACACAGAGGAATGTTCGGGCCCCACTCTTGTTAGTAGAACTTAAATTTCCCAGCTACTAACTGGAAAATAAGTCCCTGCAATGACACAGTTCTTAGTAGTGGTTCCCTCTAACAAATTACACATCTAAACACAAACCCAAGGATTTAAATTCCTAGATTACCTTAGCAGAATTAATTTACTATCCTTCTCTTCCCCTAGAATTATTTTATTCCAAAGAAATTATTTTCAGTCAGTACTATCCTTTCTTCTTTCCTTCCCTCTTATCATTTAATTACTATTTGGTGCTATTCCACCATTTAGCTTTCATGTTTTATCATTCCTGAATAGGCATTTGCTCTTACACCTGAATTCCAAACATATCTGCCATTCCACCATATTTTTTCTCTCTCTAAATTCAGTTTCACATCTGTAACCAATACTTCACCTTCCTCTGTCATGGTGTCTGTTGCCTAGCATCTGGGTGTATGTGACACAGACACTTCCACATGGAAGTTACTTTTGCATACTTTTGTATGGTCTTGCTCATGTTGTCATTGTCCATTTATGGAAAAAAATGCTTTTGGCCCCCTGCTAAAAACAAACAAACAAATTTTTGCCTAAATATTGATAGCCAGGCCAAGGGCTAAACAGATCCGGCTGCAGCCACTATTGTCTCTAATGGCAAGTTGCATCCTACAATAGCACCAAGCACGGGAAAGTTCTACCCTGAGCTCAGAAACTTCAAAAAGGTATTAAGCCTGCAGTTTCTTTAAGGGTCTAGAAGATCTATTTCTTTACTCCTGCTATGAATTGAACAACAAAGGACCAAATTCCACAGCGTGGCTCAGGTTCCTTTGTAACACAGTTCAAGATCTGTGTGTATTTAACCAGCCCTTTCACTTTCACTTGGCTATGCCAGGCTTTAGCAGTTTCTGAGGTACAAAATGGGACTGACAGCAACAGCAGTAATATAGCACCCTCGGAGTGCTTGAAGTGTAAAGTTCATTAGTTCTACCTTAAGGTCACTCTTTTAATCCAACAGCCAGAATCTTATTCACACTACCATGCTGTTATCCTGGAAAAAACAAAACTGCAAAAAAACCCAAGATGTGGGGTTTAGATACTTACAAGTGACAAGATCAGCACTAAAAATCCAAATCACAGTCAATACCTTTTAGCAAGTTTCAAGAAAGCAGTAAAACTATTCTTGATTGTGCTGTAGACCAAATGAAATTTAATAGAATGGATAGAGGAAATGAAGGAAGGAAGGAAAAGATAAACCTTTCAATACCTGATAATTGTGTTTTATAATTATTAGTTGAACTTGGCTCACAAACAGAATTTACTAGGATGTCTGTTGGGAGTTACAAGACATGCAAATAACTGAATTTTAATTTCTCCTCTGTTTGTTTACTGATTTTTGTAAGTACAGTTTAAATTTTAACAAATTCAATTTTGCTTTATCCTCAGTGGATATTTGTACACTTATTAAAAAGTTATGTCAACAGAAGACTTTTAGAACACAGGGATTGTGCTCTAACAATTCTGAATCATATTTTTAAAATAAGAGGTAATAGCTCTGTAACTTACTAGCTTGACTGATCCTTCACAAGCTCACACATTTATTTATGTGCACTGAAAATTTTTAAAATTAAATGGAACACAACTCCATAAGGTAAGTACATGAGCATATACAGATGAGAATAGCATTTCCTTCTAAAGGAAATAACCTGAGATCCAAGACTAATTGGTAATGTTAGATATAAGTATCTAATATATTAGTATATACTTCACCTCACATCCTCATGTTCTTAAATGTGAGAATTTTAAGGTTTGTGCACTCTGCTTGTTCAGAAGAACGGGCATAGCATTTCTTTCCAGTGCTAAATTAGCAATTGCCTCAAAATGAGCTCCCAAATTAAGATCCTTACCTATGAGACTCAAGAGTTATCATTTACATCCCCCAATTTATTCTTTTGTATTTATACAGTTATATCACTCTCACACAAAAGCTGTATTTCAACAAATATTAAATGGTTTTTATTTTACTCACCTGCACACTAAGATGAATCCATTTCTTCACAAGAATTCTCCCCAGTGTCATTACTTTTATTGGTGGCTGCAAACCATTTACTGTGCGATAATAAAACATGGTCTCTTTCTCAGAGATTGTGAGTTTGAACACAGTCTGCCCATCAATAGCCTTTTCTATCACACACCTTTGGAAATAACCAAGAAAAACAACATAAGGTCAGAGGCACACACATAGACACATTCTTGCCAAGGTGCTATCCTGTAAAGTGATGCTAACCAAAATGTATTAAAATAAACATTAAAAATACAGCTCTTGAGAAGATGCTCAGTGACAGTGAAAGTCACAGGATGTACTAAGTGTAAAAGAACTTTAGCAAAAATATCTTCTGGCTTGATCTGTGAGGTTTTGGGGTTGTTTGGGGGTTTTGGTTGATGGTTTTTTGTGTTTTGCTTTGTTTATTGAGTGCCTGCAACCGCAGCCCCTTTGGGGGCGTAAGTGAGGTCCAGTTTGCCTCCTCTCTTGACAGCTGCATGACAGAAACCACACTGACTGTGCAGGTCTCTGCCACACTTTTCATACAAAGCTGTGCAACTTAGTACATCCAGTGGAGACACTTCAATTTTCCTTAGTCTAACAAGGCAAATGCAACATAACCACAAAAAACAGTACAAATTACATGCTTTGGTAATAAGTCTTCCATTTTTCCACCCAATCTGGCCCTAACACCTTACACTCTCCCCTTTGCAGTGTCTTTCTTTAACCTACAAAACTACAGCAAGGCAAGAAGGATATCCAGACACTTATTAGGATTTTTTTTCCCCACAAAGAAGTCATATCAATAGCAAATGCAACAATGACATATAAGGTACAGAGAATACGATCCACAGCAACCTTCTTTGCATTTCAAGCTGCTGAATTGTTTTTCCCAATCCAAACACCATGATGTCAAGAGTCCTGAGAAAGCATAGGCTCCATATGCTTGTGTAACAACTATGTCTTTTATTAAAGCAATCATAAATACAAGAGAAAATTATAAAGTTCTACCCTTCTCATTTGAGCTGCTCAAGAAATACAGTTCTCAATGTATTGACCCATGAAAAGTCAAATATTTTAAGTTGCACCAGATTAAATTAGTGCACTAAATCACAAGACAGAAGCATATAAAATTTGTATGAGATTATTATTTACTTACATATATTTCAGAGACAAAAAAAAAAATAAAACCAGAAAACCTCTATCTACTGATTAGTGTCTTCATCTACTCTGCATTTATAAAAGAAAACTATCAAAAAAGGCTGTTCTTTGATACTGTCATTATTCACTAATTCACCTTTAAATCCAAGTGAAAAATGAATTCCTCCTGTCACTATCCCAGCCTGCTGGAAAGTTGTCAATGAAACACCTTGCAAAATGAAGACTTCTGTTTTCCCAACCTTACTAAAACCACATTTCTTAATAAATTGTCCACTGGTCTTTCCCACGTTTTGTTTGCTAGTAAACATGCTAGTTTTGTTAGATAATAAACGTGAAGGAAGGCTCAGCTAAGTAGCAAAATATTTAGGAACTGGATTTACCCAGTTCCTGGATAAACAATAATTGGATAATCCAGGGGTTTGTTTATTTTACTTATCTAAAACAAACATGCCCACATTGTTTTTATCCCCAAAGGTGTCATGACTTTAAGAAGGGAAGCGACCTTGATGTACATCACTTTGAAAACTGGAAAGAACAAATGTGAATTGTGACTTACTAGTAAAAGAGGAAAATCAAGAGGGAAAAGAGAACAGAGGGAAGGAAAAAGAAAAAAAAATCCAAACTAGTTCTAACACAGGTGAAATAGGAGCAGGCACTACTTCTGACTCTGAGCTTGATTTTCCATTCCAGCCATGATTACAGAGAGAAGCAACTATTCTTTGTGAAGTCTTCAACTTCTGGTAACCTGCAGTCCCACAGAGCCAATACCTGACTACATATATCTCAGTGGTGGGGTTGGAGGGGAAAAAAAACCACTAACACAAATCCACTCAGTCAGCTTTCAAAGAGAAAAACAGAACCGGAACAAATGGGAACATCGGCAGTGGTTCAAAATCAGATGCATGGTATCTTAAGGCAAATACCCCTTTCAGTCTAATTCCTAATGTAAACCATCTGAACGAATAACAAGTAATACCATTTGATTTTAGGCACTTAGATAAATACAGTTAAAAAATATATATATCTATGTGCTACCCACTTCACAATCAGGCCATTCCTGCTGATCCTTTTGCTTGTAAAAGGTCTCAGCTCATTTCTTGCCATCACCAATATCCTCTGGGCATCTGAACTGGCTCCAGTTCACACTACATTGATATAAGCTGCCTGCAATGGTTACTCACATATGCAAAGCTTGCACCCATATTCTTATCCTGTTCCACTGTGAAGGGCTATCATCATATACAGTTTCCTATATTGTGCCAATGTTACATACAGGCTACACACAGGCTTACTGGAGGCAATTATATTAACTGATGAGTACATGCAGCAAGAGAGGAAGCATGAGGCAAGAATGAAACTCAGGGGCAAGAACTCTGCTCACTTACTGCCTGAAGGGAAAGAAAATTTAAAGACTGGAGTACATATGTCAATGCCTTCTCACTCCTGCTTTTCTTCAATATTTCCAACATGTAGTGACTTAAAAGCATGCCTACAAATATCTCTACTAAACATCTTAGAAGAACATCAGGGCTCCAAATAAATCTGTAACATGACCTGACTCTTCTCTCTGTGTCAAAGTGTATTGTCTCCCAGATACACATAAGAAAACTTGGTATATGAAACTGATGAAGAAAATTCTTGGTGTATCTGCTTATGTGCAATCGTTAAAGGGCCTTCAGACTTGGATCCTCACATCGCTCTCTCATTTCAGCTAGCACAGTAACTTCTAACAAAAATCCTGCTTGGTACATGGGTACATGCCTATTAGAATGTCACAGGATGTAATGGGATACTGTGCAGCAACACTCCTAGCTTCTTTTCCAAAGCACACACTGTCACAGGCAGACCATATAAAATTCAGCACAAAAACGCATTAGTATGGCACGTCCAAAACACAGGGGTCTGCTGTACTTGATGTAAGAGCACTTTGCCAGTAAAAAACCCACACCTTGTTAAACTTTCAATCATTCTACTGGCAAAATGAGCAGCTTTGGTGGGAACACAAAGACTTTGTTAGAATGCATCCCAGTTCTGTGAGGTTCCTCTGCTGTGATAATGGGGTTTAAAAGGTCTCACAAATGACACGTAACAGGGACATTTCCCCATCAGGGACTGCAAAATGTAGGACATCCAGTAAGTCAAACTTCATCTGCCAACCTGAAG
The DNA here is from genome assembly GCA_013401135.1 of Cettia cetti. Classification (NCBI taxonomy): domain Eukaryota; kingdom Metazoa; phylum Chordata; class Aves; order Passeriformes; family Sylviidae; genus Cettia; species Cettia cetti. The sequence continues at coordinate 33,272 of VZUI01064683.1, read as the reverse complement.
GACTCACTAAACCAATATAATAAAAGGGAAAGCATCAAAATCTGCTGGTAAATTATTTCCCTTTTTTAAGATGCCTTCTGAGTCAAGCTTCAATGACTATTTCACATGCAACAACTGTTCCACCAGAACTGAAGCTCAGTATTCCTTTAATGAAAAAAGAAAAATTAGCACAGATCTTTCTGTGCCAGTGAAACAAAAGCACCTGGACAGTGGCATATCATCCTGACAACTGGAATAACTGCTGTCCATCTTCAGTTTTCAGGACTGGGCTTTACCATTGTCTTTCCTACATGTTGAATAGCAGCAAATCTCACAAGGCATAAGAATGAAGTGATCTATTACAAAAATTGAATAAAAACATTTAAATTTTAAAGTGATCCATAAAACCCACTGAACAGGAATATGTACACTGTGTAGTTATTAACACAGCAGCAATTGGAAGCTAATCTTTTACACTACTCCATGGCTTATCAGTCATCAGTAGAGTCTGGTTTCTTCACAGCACTTAATCATTTGAAACTAAGGACATAACATTTCATTGTTTTAGGCTCCATGCATCAAAGCCTATCCCATTGACAAAAGACTTTCACAGATCTCACTCAACACATTGCTGCAACAACTTGCTTGGAAATTAGCAGGTTGCTTCTGCTTCAAGTTAGGCATGGGCTCTGCTGAAGGAGACTCTGATGTGCCCACGTGCATGTGGACAGGAATTCATGGCATGGGAACACGCCAGGAATGGACTCTCTGAAGTTCAAGAGTCAACCATGATACAGGCCAAGGCTCCAGAGATGCCTTTACACATACCGCCAGCTGAAATGATTTAACTTCAACTCCCTTTTGCTCTGCAGGTATCATTTATTTCCACTCCATAACCACAAATTCTACAGTTAGGTCAAGTTTTTTTAAGGCAATTATCACTGCATAAAACAATTTTACATTATGATTTTAGATATTTCTATTTTTTCTGATGATTTTGCTACCCTTTGACAAGTAGCTATTTCACATCAGCGTGCAAAATAAGTATGAAGAATGTCTGAACAAAGCAGATCATAGCTACATTCTAAGAATAAGTTACAAACACAAATATAAAATCATGTGTGGCATGTACTCTGAAGGAACAAACTATACTCTTTGTGTGCTTTATTTTAAAGAGATCTGCACAATGAAGGTAAGAAAGAGTAGGAGGCTCTACATTTTGTGATAGATGACAACTTTTTTTGCAGAATCTGGGATGCATTTTTCAAAAAGCAAGTTTTTCATTATAGTAAGGCCCAGTCAAGCTGAAAGGTCACTTCTAACAGCAGTATTTCCTGAAAACGCAACATGTAGGCAAATAGGAGAGGGAGCATGCTTAGCCACCTCTATTTTGTGAGCACCTAGTAAAATTTCACTAGAAGTAGAAACAGTGGAATCATTTGTTAACACAGCAACACAATCTGCCAGTCGGGAAACATTCCCCAGATCTTCCAGGAACGCTACAACCTCTCTTCTATATGTCCAAAATACACATTTTGATGGCTTTCCTTGTTTGTTTTTGAGACAAACTTGTGTTGGAGAAGTCCTAACATCTTAGATAGTATTTTTTTCATCATGAAAGCAGCAACAGCACAACCCTGTGACAACATAATTTTCTAGCAGCTTTTGGAAGGAATGTGAGTTGAAAACAAACTTCTCTTTTTGAGAAAAGACATGCACATTATGTATGAATAGTTCCAACACTGAAAGCCATTGGACTATCATCTGAGTCAATGCCACAGAAACTGAAGCCACTTGTCTTGACATCTGGGAAGACCCCAACCTAAATAGAGCTCTACAAACGTCACAGTTTCCCACCACACCTTTTAAAAGTTTAAAGAGCTTGCTAATAATGACCGTGACTACAACGATCAATTTTTTTAAGAGCACCAGGAAAGTAAACACCTTCAATACTACTTACATTACACCTTCTTGCTCAGGTTTCAACCATACAGTTAACGTAAATGAAGCTCCAAGCCTTGGAGGACGGGGAGTAGAGAAGCAATCCTTGTGATTATGAAAAATAAAACTGGAAGCATTGCTGGAGGACCCTGGATGCAAGTCTCTCTTGTCCTCTGTGATACAGATACCAAGGCCTTCTGAAAGAAGCTGTTTGTAAGATGAAGACGACGACCTATATGGACATTCCTGAACACAAAACCTCTGAGTGCAGGATATAATACTTTGAACATCTACTGAGCTATGACAAAAAGTACTTCGGTCTGGCAGCCCACAAGTGGCTTGAGTTGGCACGATTGACACATTCTTGAAAGCTCCCACATTTTCAAGCCTAGGGAAATGTCCCTGAGAGCTGACCAACATAAAGGAATCATAATAAGTTAAGAATAATGTTTCAATAGCATGAAACAAGAAACGACATCTCAAGGAAAGAGCCCAGCAATTCATGTTTACAAAAAAGCTCCTCCTGATTAAAGCAAGCGTAAATAAATAATGATGTCCATGTCGGTAGCAATGTCCTCAGGTGCTGTGCTTTAAGAGTTTATGTAGCGTTTCATCCTCAAAAGCCCCATGCAAGGACTCAGTCTCATGGGACATCTACGTCTTCTGGCCAGTGAAACGCACGTGGGTGACAGCCGGGATCTGCAAACCACAGAAAACAGACACAGTCCATAGGAGGAACCCGCTCTTTTGCACCAACAGAGGTGATGCCCGGCTGGGGATTTCAAGGGTTTGAATTTTTCGTCCAGATTCCAGCCAGCAGGCCCACCTGCACACCTTTGCCGGCTAGGGCAGAGACATTTCTCCGAGCCAGGGCCATGGGATTAGGGCGGCTCAAGGGCACGCAGGCTCATGGCCGAGCGCAGTTTATCCCGGATCTGTCGCGTCACCTGGCTTTGCGTGTCACAGTAAGGAATTCGGGACACGGCAGCAAACCGGGGCATGCAACCTGGGCCTCCGAAAGTCTCTGCTGAGGGTTTCGGGCGGCTTGGTTGGACCTCACGCCTAGAGCCCCGCGGCGCTTACCTCAGCCTCGCACCGCTCCCTGGCAGCTGCCATCCCCACCGCGCTATTCCCGAGGGACACCCCCGTTCCCCGGGGAGCCTGGAGCGGTGTTCCTACCGTCCCCTCGCGCCTTACCCCGCCGCCCACCTCACGCCGGCTGCTCCTCTCAGCGCTCGGCAAAGCTGATTAAAACCACGCTCCCCATCTGTCCCGTGTGCAGCTTTTTCTAACAGCGAGCGCCAGCGCCCGGGCGCGGCGGGCCGCGGTGCGGGGAGCCCCGCGGAGGGGGGCGCGGCGCGGGTGACAGGCGGGGCGGGGGGCGGCGGGGCCTTTGCCGCCTTCTCGCCCCGCTCGGTAGAAGGAGATGGTGAGATGCTCCCTTTCTCCACCCCGGGGGTTCTGACCCGCTCGGGGCTTGCTTGGTTGGCTTTAGAGTCGTTTAATTTGGGCAAGAACCGTGTTCTCGAAGCGAATCTATTTCCAGGGTGATGTGTCTTACATTATGGTCCTTTCTTTTATAGTGTTTTGGGGTTTTTTTCCCCCTCTTAAGGATATAAAAGTATGCTGGTTGTCAGCACGCACAGTATTTGTTTGAACTCCTGTGGGAAGTTTAGTCAATGCAAGAAAAATTGCTTGGAGCACTTGGTAGCTCAAACATGCTTTAATGAGGACACCCTCAACATGTGGGAAAATGAGCAAAAGGAGTACAATTCAAACGGTCTGGTGCCACACTGAAGTGTATGCGCGGGTCTCATGAAGCAAGTGCCTAGAAGATTCTTTTTATGACAGTGGGTGATGTGGAAGAATAATTTGAACGCTTCAGGAGTTGTACAGATACCTTAAGTAGGCCTGTCAGGGAGAGGAAGTGCTCTGCAAACAAGTGTTTAAAAAACGGGCAATTCTTGGCCCCATTGGTTGTGGGGGGGTCTCCCCAGAGTGTTGCCAGAGCTGTTTCCCTTAATTCTTGGTACTTAAACTCCCCAGTCTCAGAATGTGGCTGAAAACTGGGGAATCCCCCTCTAGGGCACCAAGTGCAGTGTTATTATTGGACCTTGTGTTTATGTTTGGTTTGAACACTGCCTTTTTGAACTGCCAGTTACTCTGTGAACTGCTCTGGATTGTGTGTCAAGCTCCTGAATCGGTTTTGTGTCTGCAGCTTTACAAACTTGCCTCCCAGTCTGCCCAGTTTGCATTGTTCACACCATGCTTCAGCTCCCAGTGTTGTGCAGTCACCAGCGCTGGGAGCTGTCGTGTCTCCGGCCTTGGAAACGCCTCCCGAGTCCCAGCCACAAACCCCACCTCGAGGGAAGACTTTTCCTGTTCCCTCAGTAGTGAAAATGTTCTGTGATGTCAGTCAGGCAAGGAAGCAGCAGCAGCTAGTTGAGACATCCGAGTAGCTTCCCCAGTCATTACTTTGGCAGCTGTTAAATCCCTGAGGTTGCCATTTGTAATGAGAAACCCAGCATGATCTCGTATTATCAAGAGATTAGAGCCTGGTGACTGAAGGGGAGGACATTTCCTCAGCTCTGGAATCTTTGCCTGGCTGCAGGGGAGCTGTGCCGGCAGCTCCTGCCCTTGCATGGCTCCGGTTCAGCCCCGTCTGCTTTCAGATGAAATGAAGCTTTGGAACTGAAATGAACTTTGATGCAGGTGCATGCTCACTTAAGGTATTTTCTGTGTGGTTTTATTGTTAGAAGTGTGATTCTGTTCCAGAATAGGAAGGAGTTTGAATTCTGGGTCTTTGATGGCTGTTTCTCGTGTTTGCCAAAATAACAAGTAGATGTGCAAAAGCCCCTGGCTTGGTCTGTGCCATGACTGGAGCTGCACTGCCTGCTGTGGTGCTTGGTGCCCTGCTGGGCTTGGCATCTTCTTTGTCTGTTTCCCTGTTTCTAATACATTTTTGTGGATAAAAGATGTGAATGGAAGAGTGGCATAGTGCAAAGATGAGCTAAATGATTTGTTCACCCTTCAGAATGGGTGTTTCTCTTGTACCCTTCCAAATTTTCTTTGATAAAGTGGTGGTGCTGCTGTTCATCATCCACATGACAGCCTGCTTGCTTCTTGCAGATGTGCTGGCTGGAAAGCAGCACCGGGAGTGGGGTGAGGCTGCAAAACGGCCTGGGGTGTTTTTCACTTGACTTGGTGAGCTCTGTGTGACCCAGGCAGTTGTCAAGCCAAAACTCTGATGTCCTTTTGAGTGGAAACTGCTTTGCAGAAGGATTTTAAAAACAAGTATCTGGTCTAGGTTGTCCAAAATTTAACTTGTGCAAAAGTACAAGGCGTCCATGCTTGTGGAGCTCCTCCTACCACTGTTTTTCAGCTGAGGATGAAGGAAAGTGCTCAGCATTTTTACTAGAAATATATTACTATGCTCTTGTGAAGGTTTTCAGCGTTTTGGACGTTGTCTTTTGAAGAAGTCTTTCAGCTTTGGCTTTGCAAGGGCTTTGGGGCTGCATCGTGGGGCTTTGGAGGTGAGATCAGCACGGCTCTGCTCTGCTGCCTTTTGGCTGCCTTTGCCCAGTAACCTCTGAGGTCTGTAGGCATCAGTTTCAAGAGGAAACAAGGGGACTTATTTTTACTGGTGATGTCTGCAGAGTAGCTCTAGCTTGGATGGAGTTTTTGGAAGAAGTTTAATTGTCAGTTCTCACTTTTTAAAGCCAGGGGTGAGGAAGAGCCTGGCTTTGTCATACTAAAAGTATTCTGTTACCACTGGCTATGAGCACTCCAGTTCAGAGCACGTTTTCACACAAGCTCGTGTCTTTAACCAGTCATTCTAGGAAATAAAAGCCACTTTGCAGTTGATTCAAACAGTTCCATGCAGAAATGACACTTAACACTGCATGGGGGTGGGTTGGTGTGATGGGAGCTGGGATGTTGATGCTTCAGGAGGGGGGGACATGGCTTGTGCAGCTCTGAGCAGGCAAGTGTATCCCTGTTGTACATCTTCAGAGCAGAATGGAAACTTCTCACTGCAGCTGGTCCTGAGCTGTTCTTGTTTGGGCTCCTGGCAGTGGCAGAGGCTCTGCCAGGGTGATGCTGTGGAGGGTGGGTGCTCTTGGGTCCTTATAGACACACACTGAGCTGTTTTCTGCTTCTTGAGAGGGGACACCAAGGCTTGCCCGACTGTGCTGCCTTGAGGGGCAGCTGCTGTTGCTGCTGCTCAGGTGAGTGAGGCATTGAGCCTGAGGGGTGGAAGTGAGGCTCCAGTGGCAAGGGCAGAGCTGCTTCCAAAAGCTGCAGCAGCCAATCTCCCACCCAGGAGTGGTCACTGTCAGGTGTTCAAACATCCCCATTGGTGGGTGTGCAGCAGTGAGGAGGACTCTGCCTTACTGAGCCTCCAGCACGTGCTTTGCACTTTGTGTAAACTGCCTGCTGATCTCTTTCCTACACACAGGAACTAGTTGAGAGCAGGTTGAAGAGTAATGTTCAAAGCCTGTTAGGATAGATCTGCATTTTGACTCTGTAGCAAACAACTGATTTTTTAATTTACTATGCATTTTATTAATGAATTTCAATTTCCTGTTGTCTTGCAGGAATGACACCAAGGAAGATGTGTTCGTCCATCAGGTAAGATTTCCTTGAAACTGAAACATATTCCCTCTCAGAAATTGCCTGACCCATTTAAGTAGGATTGAAGTTGTGGAAGAGCCTTGCATTTTCACTTATTCTTGGTTGCATTGCAAGTGCTGCCTGCTGCACTTTGGTGTTTTGTACCTTGCCTGAGTGGGCTGATGGTGTGCAGGATGAGAATTGCACTGGCTGCCAGCATGGCCTGGGGATAACTGCTTGGAGTCCAGTCATCTTGTGGATTCACACAGTGGTTAAGTAAGCATCTGGAAATAAATTAAAAGCGTGCAGCAGAGAGAGAAATTAATTTAACTGAGGTATGAAGTGCCAATGAAGCTCTTTTTTCCTAGGCAGAATTATAGATTTTATTGCTCTAGGCTTTCAGTGAAAGTACACAAACATTTTAGTAGGGGCTTTTCAATTTAACTGATAGGTATCCTTAGATATAATGTGTGGCAAACTGGCCAGCCTCTGGAAAATAGCCCAAGACTGCACCCCACACCTGTGTCTGTCTTCATGGAGCAGGGTTGCCTTAGTTTAGTTCTTTGAATTGCAAGGCTGTGATCAGCAATTTGCTTTTTGCCCTTTCTTGCTCAGGATCCTGTTAGTAAGCAGCCCACAAAGAATTCTTAGTGGAGCTTGGTTTCTTCTGGCATTTAGAGGTCCATGGGTCTTCCTTTTGTCTCAAGTTAGGGATGTGCTGCTGCTGTTAACACAAAGGAAGGGAAGAGCAATGCCTGGGAAGTGTTTTGTGTTTATCATTTCTCAGCTTCTTGCTTTTTCTTTGTCTGAATTAGCAGGGTTTAGAGGCTCTGGTTTGTGAGAGGTGTTACATACCCCGAGGGGAAGCTTTCACACCCAATTGGCAATAGGGTCACCTGTAAGTGCCCTTGACTTACTGGTTGTGTTACAGGACTTGTCATGTAGCTACTGTCTATGTTTCTGAAGTAACAGTTTGGTAATGATTTGTTTTATTGTAGTATTTTTTACAGTTAAACAGTTACAGGGCTCTCATCTGAGAGAAATCAGGTTGTTTGAGAAGTTCTAGCTGTGTATGCTTTTCTCCATCCCTGTTACATAGCTCAGGTATCACAAAAAGCTCTTGGGCTGGCTGCTGTTGTGATAAGGCTTTCCTTACAGTTACTGAGACTTGTGGGAATGTTTTTCTATTGATTTTGTTCCATTTAGGAGAAAAAAAATTAATCAAATTGTGTAGCAGGTATTTATGTTAAAGTTATTACACTTTTATTGCCCTTCAGTTGAAGTGTTTGATAAACAGAAGGTGGCTGAGCACGGTGTGTATTGGGTATGAACTTGTCTGCCAAAGGTGTCACCCAGGGCTGCAGAGCACCAAGAACTGGGTCTGTTCTGGTGGTGTGTGACAGTGGCCACTGATGGAGAGGATTGTCTGGTGCTGACACTGGAAAAGGCCAATCCTTGTGCAGTGCACAGCTGGAGTAGACGTAGGATAATTGGTTATTCCTGTGGTAGAAACTCTGGTGTTGGAAGCTGAGGAGGAGGAGATCTCTTGATACCTGGCCATTTTTACGTTTACAGAGTATAGAACACAAAAGCTGCTGTGTCCTGTGGGAAATAAGGGAGGGCTGGAAATCCAAGAGGGTGGTTGGAAAGGCTGATATATTGGTGTATAGGCTTCAGAGGAATGGAAAACTATCCTAGAGGTGTTGAATCTTAAACTCTGGTTAGGAATCCCTTAGCCAGTGTGTGGTGTGGGAGTTTTCCTCTTTGTTTCCAAATTGCCTTTTTAGCCAGCAGACAGGATGTTGACAGGTGCTTCCAGTTAATGATAAAGCTGCTGCACATTTCAAATAGTCCAGAGTGTAACACAGGTACATTTTATGACTTCCTGGATTATCCCAATGATTCAATTGCTTTTTCAGGAGTACAGATCTTTCTCCTAAGATAAAGAAATTTAAAAAAAAAAAAAGTCTTCCTTAGTATTCTTACGCTGTGCTTGCTCTGTTGTGTTCTTAGACTGCCATAAAGAAGAATAACCCCAGGAAGTACCTCCGCAGCGTAGGAGATGGAGAGACCGTGGAGTTTGATGTGGTTGAGGGAGAAAAGGTAAACACATCTCTGATGTGTCAGAGTGCACATGGAAAACTCAGACTGCAGGCTTTGCTGTGGGGCCTGCGGTTTGAGTTGATGCCTGATGCCATCCAAGGAGGTGAATGGTTTTTCATTTCTTCTCAATGTGGATGTAAATCATTGCTCAGTACTGGACTGTTGTGCTGCTGGGATGTTTCCCCTAATGCTGTTTCCACTCCTCAGGGTGCGGAGGCAGCCAATGTCACAGGACCTGGTGGAGTTCCAGTGCAGGGCAGTAAATACGCAGCAGATCGTAACCATTACAGACGATATCCACGTCGCAGGGGTCCTCCACGCAACTACCAGCAAAACTACCAGAACAGTGAGAGTGGGGAGAAGAATGAAGGAGCAGAGAACATCCCAGAAGGCCAAGCCCAGCAGCGCCGTCCCTATCGCAGGCGGCGGTACCCACCTTACTACATGCGTAGGCCCTACGGGCGTCGTCCACAGTACACCAACCCTCCCGTGCAGGGAGAGATCGTGGAGGTAACGTTGGCCTGACGGGGCTAAACGGGCTGGCTTTGGAGCAGGGGGATGGCAGGCACCTTTTGATACTTCTTGTAGGTACTCCAGATGATTTTGGTAAGGTTTGGTAGTAATGTGAAATGAAGTAGGTGAAGGTCTTTATGTTACAGCTTCTAAAAGGCAGAGTGTTTCGATTTGTGTGATTTACTGGAGGATTCTCCATCGTGTGCACACCTGTTCCCTAGAACTGCTGTTCCCCTTGACTGAACTGACAATCTTCCAGCTCCTTCCTCCCAGCGTGAGCAGCTGTGGAGTTAGCACAGTTCTGGTTGGGCCTGAGGGGCTCTGTGGCCTGATGTCTTGCAGGGTGCTGACAACCAGGGTGCAGGAGACGGCAGACCAGTCAGGCAAAACATGTACCGGGGTTACAGACCGAGATTTCGCAGGTATGCTGCACCTCAGCTGCTGGGCAGAGCCTCGCTCAGCAGCAGAGCCGGGACACGGCGGTGCTCAGGTGCTGCATGGTTAAAGCCTAGCTTGACTTTCAGGGGTCCTCCTCGTCAAAGACAGCCGAGAGAGGATGGAAATGAAGAAGACAAAGAGAACCAAGGGGATGAAACCCAAAGTCAGCAGCCACCTCAACGTCGGTACCGCCGTAATTTCAACTACCGACGCAGACGCCCAGAGAACCCTAAACCACAAGATGGCAAAGAGACGAAGACAGCCGAACCACCAGCTGAGAACACGTCCGCTCCCGAGGCTGAGCAGGGCGGGGCTGAGTAAACACCGGCTTAACATCTCTACCATCATCCGGGTGTGTCCCGGGGCTGGGGGTGCCTTCAGTCTGTGCCTCAGCAGGGTTTGGGCTCTTGCTGCTCACACGTGCTCTGACTGAGCTGTGAGCCTGTCTGCAGAACTGCCAGGCTTTGTTGTGTCAATGCCCACTAAATGGGAGAATGGATGTAGTTACAAGCTTTAATTGCTGTTGATGGAATAATGTTACAATTTAAATCTTGGCTGTGTGCAGTAGTTGAGCTGTACAGCAGTCTCTGCTCACCCAGGAATCCAAGCAGTGCAAGTGTAAAGACTTGAAAGTGGTCAGGAGAAGCAGGTGCTGGGGCTTACCTAGCTCCATCAGTGCCTGAGCTGGGTCCCTACAGTTAAGTGGATGGCACTGAGACCTTGGCATCCATCTCTACAGAGGTGATGTGGAATTAGCAGCAGTGTCTCAGGAGCAGCTTTTTATCTAATCAAAGTGCTGGAAATCCTGCTAGAAATGGTGCTTTTGTCAGAGCATGTGGGAGCTGTGCTGCAGTGCAGAGGCTTGCACGCGGGGTTGTGTGCGGGGCAGGGGCCAAAGGCTGGGTTAGTTGCAAGGGAACCTGGCTGTGATTGGGGCTTGTTTGGTGCTGACTCCTGAGGGACAGTTCTGCTAATTTGGGAATATTTTCATTGCCAGGACTACTACTTCTGCATTTCTTGTCACCTGTGTGTGTGTGTCCCATTCCTTTTGTCACTTGCTCATTACCTGGAGGGCAGGAAAGTGGAAGAGGCCTTTAGGCTGCAGTGGGAGCAGACCGAGTGCTGACATTGCTGGGATGGACAGGGGCTGGAGGAGCTGGGCTGGGTGAAGGGCTCAGTGTTGGCAGCAGCTGCAGCCTCACCCAACTGTGGGAGCTTGGGGACTTGCTCTGCATGGGCTTCAGTGCTTCCTGTTCCCCATGCAGAGAGATCATTCACTCTCCAGGCTGTGCTGCAGTCACCTCTGTGCACTTCTGCTGAACGTTTGCTGTATCCTGTATTCATCTTTGCGGTCAACACCTGCTGGATGAATTCTTAGAAGGAGGATACCACAGTGGCACCTTGGTTCCTCTTGCTGTGTGGCAGCATTGGAGAACATTGGGTTTAATTGCTCTGAGCAGTTGCTGAAGGTCAGCAGAGCCTGGTGGGAGCAGCCCAGAGCCCAAAGGTTCCCCATGGCCAGAGGGATCCCTTGGGGTTTGGCTGAGTGCTCTCTTTGGGGTCCTTGGCATTGGCCCTGTGGGAAGGTGCCTGGTGGGGCTGGCAAGGAACAGCAGCTGCTGAGGGTTGGCCTCTGAGCTTCTGACAGGCAGCTTAGGGTGAATTTTTGAGTTGCAGGTGAGTCTTGTTGCACCCCTGTAATCCTTTGTCACCTGTCTGATCAGCCTTTTTTTTTTTTTTTCTCTTTTTCAGTTTAGTCATCAAAGAAAAGACTTTAAGAAATGAAGATGAAATTGAAATTCCAGCAATAAGAAATGAACAAAAGAATTGGAACGGAAGACCTTAAGTGCTTGCTTTTTGCTGTTGACCAGATTACTAGAACTATCTGCATTATCTATGCAGCATGGGGTTTTTATTATTTTTACCTAAAGAATTCTCTTTTTGGAAATGATAAACACGTTTTTTAAAAGCCTGTTTTTTCTCAATATACCTTTAAAAGTTTGTAAATTGTTTCATATCTGGTCACGTTGAGATTTTTAAGAACCTCATTTTTAATTTGTATGAAATATACGCCTGATTTTTTCAAGTCAAACTGCAAGCATCTGTTAATAAAGGTCTTAAAGAGTTAACCACGTGTGCTTAGGTGTTTTAAACCCACTTTTGTGTGGAAGGGTTTTAAGTATTCATAGCAGGTTTGGGAAAAAAAAGTGACTGCTTTACTCTTTGGGTATACAGGCTGGTGGGGTGAAACACAAAAATTGTGAAGTAAAAACCCAATGAAGATGCAATTGAGTCACACTGGAGAAGGATGGGCAGGCACAGAGGGGTGGGAGCACTTGGTGCTAGCTCAGTGTTTTTCCAGGAGCTGTTTTCTGAACAGCTTGGCTGTCCTTGCTGGAATACAGCACTTGCAGAGCTGAGGTGGTGTGAGGGTGCTTTAAAAAAGGGGGGAACCCTCCCCCAGAAATGGCAGAGCTCACATTGGTTTGGGTCATAGGAAGGAGGACCCTTAAAGCTGATCCCATCCCCTGCCAGGGGGGCAGGGACACCTTCCCTTGGCCAGGTTGCTCCAGGCCTTGAACACTTACAGGGACGGGGCAGCCCCAGCTTCTCTGGGCAGCCTGTGCCAGGTTTTAGATTCCAAAAAATCCCCAACTTGTCCCCGGGGCTGTGCTGCAGCACAGTTGCTGAGAGTGCCCTGCAGAGGCAGCTGTCCCCAGGGGTGCAGGAGCACAGAGATGGAGCTGTGCTTGTGCCAGAACGGGCTCTGGCTGCGCCCCAGGGCGGGGTGAGAACCTGGGGAGTGGGGGCTGCTCCCTCAGCGTGGGGCTCACCCCTGCTCTGACAGCCCCCCTAGAGCCCCTGCAGGAGGGGGTGGCTGTCCTTCCTACAGCCTGGTGAGCTCTGTGCTCTTTTTTGTGTGGGCTCCAGTGTCCCAATCACCCCAGGTGTCCCAACAGTCCCAGTGCTCCAGGCTTTGCTCTCCAAGCACCTTCTGATGCTCCCACCTGCCCATCCCCTGGCTGTGCCAGCTGTGAGCACCCTGCCCTCCTGCTGTTGGACAGCAAAATCTCATCTCTGCTCCTTCTTCCTGTCACTGTTGGGATTTTCTCCTCTCCCGTGTCCCTGGGGTGTTGCTGATGTCGGGGACAGACTTGCCCTGGCTGTGCCATCTGGCAGAAGTGTGAGAACCTGCAATAGACAGCAGCTTTGCTGTGTTTGGCTCCATGTGAGGGGGCAGATGGCTCAAGAGGACCCTTGCAGCTCCTCTGGGTTCTGGGTGCAGGTGCTTTGCAGCCTGGCTGTGGTGCTGGAGTGGGACTGTGAGTCCTCACCCCTGTCTGTTTTGGGGAGTGACTGCCCCTGCAGCAGGGCTGGAGCTGGCCCTGCTGCCTCTCAGGGTGACAGTGCTGAGGAGCTTTGCTTGGTTTCCCTGTGCTTAGCTTGGGGTGAGAAGGAAGGGAATGAGGCCAAAACCAACATTCAGTAATTGAGGGTGGTGGGGATTGAGTTGGTGGTGGTTTCAGGTTCTGGTTTGTTTCTATAATGGTTTGCAAGTGCTGAAAGGTAATAATTCATTTGGAAAACAGAATTCTCATTTTGTGTGAAGTTAAAAACCCCACTCTGCTGGTGGAGCATCTCCATCAGGCTTCAGACTGACTCACCTCCTTGTGTCTGGTGTGTATGGCTTTGGTGTTCCTGGATCCCCCATGAAAACGTTGATAACTGTGTTCCAGACTCCTGGTTTTACCCAGATTTTGAGCACAAACCTTGTACCACTCTGTGTCCCAGCCCAGGGCAGGTTTCCAGTGGGGCTGGTGTGGGAGGAACCAGGGCTGCCAGCCACATGGAGTCAGTGCTGCTCCGTGCAGAAAAGACTTCCCACTGAATACCCCAAAGCATTGGCTGAGCAATGTCAGAGGAGCTACTCTGTCCTCAGTGTCCTGACAGCTTTCCCTGGGAACAGGGGCATCTTTTCTGAAAGCAACACTTTTCTGGGATTTATTTTCATGACACCTGGCTGAAAGTAGGGAAAGAACCCTTCCCTGGCTGACTGCTGCAGTACCCTCTCTTTTGGCAGGCAGCTGGCTCTGTCAGAGCCTGGAAGCAGCTGCAGAAATGTCCCAGTAGAGGTGCCAGTGCTTCAGTGGGGCCGGGCTGGCCGGGTGTGTCCCCCATGGGGCTGGGTGCAGGAGGTGCTGCTGCCGTCACACTCGGGAGTCCATGGCATACATCCTGCTGGTGGCTGTTCTGCCCCGGGGCTGGGGCTGCCTCTGGGCTGGGCAGCGGCTGCTGGGGGCTACCAGGAAAGAGTTTGGGCTTGTGTCATGGGCAGCAGTCGCAGGATGATTGGGACTGTCACAGCACGGGGACATGGCAGCAGAGTTAACTTGTCCCCATGGGGCCAGGCATGGAGTGGAGGTGACATCTGGGGAGGCATCAGAGTCCCTGGTGGTGGGGCTGTATTTCAACCAGCACATCCCTGCAGCCACTGGCTCAGGCTTTGGCTGATGGCAGGGATTCAGCTCCAGCACAGCTACTGCTTTGAGTAAACATCAGCACGTCTTCACCAGGAGCTGGAGGCCACAGATGTGGATGGACCTCTGCACCCTCTTCATGCATTTATAGGGTTTATGGGGCCCCTCACTCAGCCCTGTTCTGCCTTGTGTAGCCTCCCCAGTCAAGGGGCACAGGCTGGGCACAAAGGGGTCCCCTCTTGGTTAGGCTGGGCCCTGCAAGAAGCCCCTGTGCCCCCTGAGCTGGTTCTTCACCCCTTATCCCTGCAGGGCAAAAAGCTACTTGAGCTAGGATGGGGTGGAATGAGACAGACTGACCTGTGCAGGCATAGAGGCAGCAGGTCAGCAGGACAGATGCCACAAAGCAGCCAGTGGAGCCAGCCATGCCCAGCCAGCACGACCACCCAAAGTCGTAGTGGACTCCCAGGAATATGTTGTGTGACACCAGCATGGCCCTCTCCACGTAGACATCCACTGCATACCACATGGAGCCTATGAGTCCCAGGATGCCTAGGAAGAATGGGGCTTGTTAAAAAGATCCACAGAACCCCCCCATGCCCCCCAAGCCCTGCTGAGGGGGTGCTGCCAGCTGCCAGCACCTCCCCAGCTCCCTGTGGGTCAGGAGCTCTGTCTGCTCCCAAGCTTTCCCAGCCACGCACTCCCAGCTCCCAGCATGACTCCAGCTCCATAGCACATCTTCAGTTTGACACAAGGATCTTCCTTGAGGAAGGTGATGCAGTCCAGCCCAAGGACCAGTGTAGCCAAAGCCAGGCCAGCCAGGAGATCTGCTGTGATCATCAGGGTCCGTGTCACCACGATCTTCACTGGGCAGGGAAGTTAAAACAACCAGAAATGTTAAAACAACCAGAAATGGGAATGAGGAATACTCAGAGGAACAGGTCTCTCCAGTCCAGATTTCTGCCTGTGTCATTTTTAGTCACCCAGCTCACAGGTGGCCATTACACTGGAACCCACCAACCCCTCCCTGCCATGGGCCAAGGGAAGGTGCTCAACAAGCTCATCAGAAACCTAACAGGACTTCAACCCATGATTAGACCAGCTCAAGAAACCAAACAACTCTAGGTATACCCATCAGCACCTGGTATGTGGCTGCCTGCTCAAGCCATTCTTGAGCAGAAGACACTGCTGTCCACACTGTTCCTCCGAGCTGTGTCGCAGGTGTTTTGAGCAGCAAATATCAATATACCAGTGAAAAACAGGAGCTGGCATGGATCACATCACCAGCTGTGATGGGGCTGTGCCCTGCAAAGCTCCCTTCTCCCCAGAGCAAGGGACAGCCCCCTTCAGTCCACACCAGCTACTTCCCTTCTCCACTGCCTGAATCTGTGTTGTTGCATGTCATGACCCAACACAAGGGTTCTGTCAAGCTGTGGGCTTGATGTGCCCTGTGCAGGCCAGAAGAAATGTCCCTACCCTGGTGTGACTGTCCCTGAGCTGTGGGCACGAGTCCTTGGCCAGTGGGAAGGGTCCTTGCTCTGCCTGCAGCATGCAGGGTTGCAAATCCTGGGCTCTAGATGCCAGAACATGTGTTTTTGTGAGGTGGCTCAGCTTCACAGCATCTTTCCTGCCTGGTAACCCTATGGCAGGTCTGACTGAACCCCGAGTTGCTGCCAAGGCCAGGCTATTGGGGCAGGAGACCAGGAGCAGCCCTAGGTTGATGTGGCTGACTGACAAAGGGCAGCTTGGTGCAATGAAAATCACTTTCCCTCTTCCTTTTCAAGAAGATTCTGAGCTGTGAAGTTAATAAATGCCTCCAGGCCAGGTCATCTCACCTGGGTGGTCAGCCAGAATGGAGTCATACTGGTCACAGGTCCTGACCCCGTCCTGCATGTTGGTGACACACTCCCTCCACAGGCCCCGGCATTTGTGACTCACCTGGAAGCAGGAGAAAGGCACTCATGCAAAAAGCACCAGAGTCTCCCCAGCTTCCATGGATCTCCCAGCCCAGCAGGGCAGATTTAGGCTCCCACCAGTACACCTGGACATGTCCCAGTGACTCCCTGCCCATACCTGCTCTCTGTTTTCTCCTGCTCCATCCCTCTATCTCTATAATGGTCTAATCCTTCAAGTCAAAAAGCAGTGGGTTTGTCCCACCATGTCCCTTTTCCAAGCCTGTGGAGACATGGTGCAACCTCATGGATGGCAAGGCACCCACCTTGCTCTCAGCTGCTCACCTTGAGGATGATGCTCTGCTCACCTTAAAGGTGTCTACTCTGCTCACCTTCCAGGTGACTTCCCTGCTCACCTCCAGGCTGTCATCAGCATTGACCATCCAGCAGTCCGTGCACGTGGCCAGCAGTAGGAAGAGCGTTGAGAGAAGAGCGAGCCCGAATGCTGTCACCTGCAGGGCTGCACCCATGGGGTGACCTGCAAGGGCACAGAGGTGTCACCCACTCTGCTCTGGCTGCTTTGAGACACCCAATCTTCAAGGACAAAGTGCCACCAAGGCCAGGCATCCTCTGGACCCCCAGGAGACATCTGGGTCCTGTCTCACAGTGCTCACTTGTTGTCAAAATGCTCTGATATCCTCAGCCAAGGTTGGGCTCCAGCTTTATATGTAAAGAGAGCTTTTAGACCCACAGTAATTTTGTAGTGGAGACATTCCCACACTGGTTCCATCTCTTCCAAATAGAACCTTCCAACCATCAGTACTTGCCCTTTGGGAATTGAGAGCTGCTGGAAACCACTTAAATAACTGCTGCTACAAGAACCTGTCTCCTAAGCACATCTCCAGAGGACTTCTAGAGACCTCCATCCCTGCCACCAACATGACTTGGTGGGTACATCCTCTGCCTTTTCTTGCTTCTGTTCTTTACTCCAAGAAAAGCTATGAGGTGTTGAATGTCCAGGTTGGAGCACAAGCAAATGTCCCGTGGAGGTGTCCTAATCTTAAGCAAGATGAACAAGGCCAAAGACATATCTCCCATTTCAAGGGGGACAAAGACTGCTGGGGCATGATGTGGGTGCCCTGAGGAGCTGCCAAGGCTTTCCACAGAGCAGAAGGGGTGGAACCATTTGTTTTCCATCCTGGGTGGATTTTTCCCATTTCTAGATGAAAGGAACTCTGCAGAGAAGGGAGCTGTGCCCAAGGTATCAGCAGGGGACATGGTGTCTGCAAACCTTGGGCAGGAATCCTACTTTGTCGTGTTTTGCAACCCAAAACACCAAATATTTTACTGCATGAAGTTGCAACTACTGCAACAGCCCTTTGGGCAGAGGTTCATACAAATGCATTAATTAGCAAGAGCAGATGAGTTTCTGAGCTCCATGGGTTAATTAGCATGAGAAGGTAACTCCTCATCACCAGGTTTAGCACCTCCAGCCAGAGGCTGCCCAAGCTGGCGTGGCACAGGCTCCCTGTGGGGCAGAGGTGGGAAGGAGGGTCCCATACCCAATGTGCCCCATCTCCCCCCACATCCCCTCTTGGGATGTCACTGGGAGCAGAGGCATCATTGTCCCATCATCTCTGAGCCCTTCCATCATCACCACTCCAAGTGGGCAGTCTCTTAGACCCCAATTTACAATAATTTTTTTAAATTCCCCAGGCTCCTTTCTGAGCTAACTCCCCAGAACCTTATTTGTTTCTGCTAGACCCCAGCTGTTTTGGAGCCTTAGAAGAAAATCTGTTCAGTCACTTCAGTTATATGAGCAAGAACAAAAAAACAAAAAAACAAAACAAAAAAAAAAAACAAAAAAAAAAAAAAAAAAAAACAAAAAAAAAAAGGAAGAGAAAGAAATTCTTAATGCTGGGAAAAATCAGCTCTAAACCTTGTTGATAATAAAAGGGGTTCATGGGGAGCATTACCTTCACTGCAGGCTCCTTCTTGTTGCAGTGGGATGATGACAGGATCTCTTTGTTGCTGATGATTTGGGATAGGGATGTAGGTCTGGAAGGATTTGAAGTGCTGATGGGGTTGGATCCTGACTCATCTAATGGGCTCAGGGACACAGCACCAGCTGGAGCTTGTGCTGGGCTATTTAAGGTTTGTCCAAGGTACATCAGCTGGGCTTTGTGCTCTGAGACATGATGGGCATCCCTGCAGTTAGGGCAGTCATAGGCTGGGAGTGGAGCCTCCCCAAAAATGTCACGTGGGGAAACCAGTGGAAACCTGCTGGGAACTCTCCCCAGGTGGGGGACTCTGTGTCCTGGACAAATAACCCGTTTTTTAATTAGACCTTTCAATTACTGCCTAAGAATGAGTGGCCTGAGACACTGGAGTGGCCCAGGATCCAGGAGTGGTACCAGAGTTCAGAGGGTTTGAAGGGGCTGAAGAGGGGAGCTGGAATCCCAGGCTGATAATGAATTTCCACCTTCCTTTTTTTCCCCATTAAGCAGAAAACAAGTGAAAATCACTGCAGTGGTGATGGCTCAGGCACCAGGTCTGGGCAGCCCCCAGGGAGGTGACCCTGGGTAGCAGCACCCCAAGTGAGGAACTTGGAGCCACCCTAAAAACTTCAGCTTTGTTCTCTAATCCCCTCCTGTTTGGGGATTACCCAGGACCTGTGTTACAGCACCCTCTGAGCATCCCTGGGCTCAGCTGTGCCTCATGGCTCTGCCACTGCTCACCCTCATCTCTCAGACCCAGGGAAAATACTCATATTTCCATTTAGTGGGTCATAGTTGAGGTGCACTTGGGTTTTTAGGGTGGGTTTGGTTTTTGTTGTGGTTTTTGGGGTTTTTTTCCCTCTAGATAATCCTCTGCAGCGTTTGGCTGTGGGCATTTTGGCAAAACAGCAATCTTGGCAAATCCTTCAGCCCTGCAGAGATGCCCAGGTGCCTGATGTGTGAGATTCCTGGGGCTTTGAGTTATCCTGTTTTCCCAGAATTCTGGCACATGGCAGGTCTAATGCTCTTGGCATGTAGCAGTGAATTAGGGCCAAAAATGTTCAGAAGGGTTAGTGAACTTTCATTTTCCAACTTTTGCAGCTCAGGAATTTATGGTTCTTGGACATCTGTGACACATGAAATATTGTGTGACCCCAAATGATACAAAACTGTACCTCCATGTCTTGGCAACACCTATAAAATAGGTGTATTTATATTTTCTACTTGTTTAAACACTCAGTTTATGATATATCAAACTAATTTGCCTTGTCAATCCCCAACTGAAACCTTTTTGGGGGTGAAAAGAGGCAGATAGAGGAACAGAATTAGTAGTAATCAAATGATTAAGCTCCTTTCCCAGGTTAATGACAGTGAAAATCAGATCTTGGGTACCATGATATTTGTCAAAACTATGTGTTAAAAAAAGTGCTGACAAGACCCAAACCCTGAACTGCAGCAAATACTGTACTAAAACACCTGCTGTGGCTGGAAGGGGGAAAATGAAAGATGTTTCCTTAGATGGGATCATCTCAGAGAACTTGAGAGGACTTGATAGATGCTGTAGGGGCAGAACAGTGAATAAGAATTATTAAAAACACCAAATTCAAACAGCCATGTCTCCGAGGTGTGAGAAAAGCCCTTCTGCATCCCTTTCTGTGGGGGTCATTTTCCCTTTTCCCTCATTTCTGCCTGTTGAAAAATGACTGTTATTTCCCAGAGGTTTGGCTGAAAGCAAGAGGTATGACCCAAAACTTCAATACTGCTCATTAAACTGGTTTAATGACTGGTTTAATGACCAAAAGATGTGTTGGAAGGGGGAAAACTCTGTTTTAGCCTGCCTGTGCTGTGAACAAAGGCAGATCCCCCTCTTTGATGTGCTTCCAGCCTGGCTGTCCATCCCCAGGGAGCATTCAGGTGACTCTGAGAGATGTCACAGCCACCACCAAGGACAGCAAATCCCTGGGTTTCAGGTGGGATGGGATGAATTTCTGGACCAGGTGCAGGGGGCAGGATGAGGATGCTAAGATGATACAGCAGCCATGCAAAAACCTGGATGGGAAACATGATCTCTGAAGAAAAACATGCACAGCAAGGGTCATGTCCCTGCATAGGGGAGTAAAAATCAGCTTAAATTAGCAAATACCCAATTAGGCACAAGTCAGCTCTGAATTCATGGGAAATGGGAGAATATAGGGAGACTTCAGCTATGAGGGTCCATAAGTGGAAGATGCTGGTGTCGTTTCAGCCTTGGGAAGAGACTTGTGGAGGGGCCAAGCTGGATTCCCAGGGATTTAACCTTAAATTAGGAAATTTGTAGGGCCACATCCCCACCTTTGAGAGCAACACGTGGCAAAAGACACAACATATTTATCCAGGAGGGCAAGAACTGTTGAGGATGGGGGAAAGGCTCCTGCAGAAGTGGCTCTGAACCAGCACTGGAGTCACTGGAGGGGACTGGTCCACATGGGGAGTGAGGGGAGATCAAAGAGACAGTTCCAGAAAGGTGCCTATCATTGAAAATATTTTAATACCACCGAGTCACATTTTTTAGTACAAAAAGGAAAAAAAAAAAAAAAAAGGCATTTAAAAATCCCCACCCATCCCATTTCCCAAGGCCACATATCCCATGGAGAAGTTCATGGAATTTATACTAATAGAAAAAACCCATTCTTTACACTGAAATATAAAAAGCCTTTTTAGTTTTGTTTGTTTTAAAGCACAAGGTTCCTTTTCAATCCTCACTGCAGTGGCTTTTGGTTGGTGTTTGTCAAGGGGAACCCCAAAATCTGGATTCAGCACCTGATGGGTGATGCCAGGCTGCAAGCACTGCTCTCCCCTGAGGGGTGCAGGATAGTTTTACAGGGGGGCTGCAATTTAAAACAGAAAAGGTCATTAATGGCAGGGAGAAAGGGAAAAATCACCTCCCTGGAGAAAAAATAGCATTGCTTCTCCTCCAGCACAGCCAGGGACCCAGACCCAGGCATGGGCATAACATCAAATAGAGGAAAAGGAAATAAAATAGAAGGAAAGAAAAGAAAATGGAGAAAAACAGAGTAAAACAAAATAGAGTAAAATAAAACAGAGAAATACAAAATAAAATAAAATATTAAATGAAATAAAGCAAAACAGGATTTTAAAAATCAGCTGTCTCTTCATATTTGGGTTTAAAAAAAAATAATTTTTAAAAATAGATAATGAAGCTGTTTGGATAATTTCCAGTGTCCTTCCCTGTGGGTTGGCTGGAGCAACACCTGCAGCAGGGCTGGAGGGATAGGGAACAGGGAGTTTGGAGGATTTACAGATGAATTTGGAGCTTTGGCAGTTGCAAAACAATTAGTAGCAGTAGAATAGAGGTACAAAGAGGTGGAGGCAATTAGCAGGTTGTGTTTGGAACCTTCACTGTCTGCTCTAGGGGATCCTGGCGGGGAAGAGGGATTTGCACCCAGCAGGGAGGCACCAAAATTCAGGGCTCTGTCCATCTGCCACTCAAAATAGTTGTGTTGGGCACCAAAACTAAAAACAAGTCCTTTGTGTTCAGAGCCCCTTCTTGCAGCTTTAATTTGGCCAAACTCATTTATTCTTGTTTAACAAGGCACAGCCTGGTCCTGGACAGGAACGAGCCCAAGGCAGGTTTGTGCTGGCAGAGCTCAGCTGGAGCAACTGGCCTCCAGGCAGGAATCAATAATAATTAATAATAATTTTAGAAGTGTTGCTTTTCAGTAGCAATGAGGCAGGGGAATGCTGCACCCTGAAAGCTTCCCTCTGCCAAGAGCAGGGTGTGGGGATGCTTGAACCCCGAGCTGGGCTGGTGCTGTTAGAAATGAAAACCTCATCCCAGGGAAACCAAGCACTGGCTTTCCTCCTGGCTTGCTCCTGAAAACAGCATGTGGGAGAGGGGTGGCCACGGTACAAAGCGCTTCTGTGCAGCACACCCCCGTGGGACTGGCCCTGTGCCCCTGTGGCAGCAGCACCAGCTCCCTGCATCGCCCCCACAGCATCCCTGTGACAGACAGACAGACAGACAGACAGACAGACAGACAGACAGACAGACAGACAGACACGGCCTGGCTGCAGTGCAGGGCTGGGGGTGCCACCCCACCCAGCTGAGGAGAACATGGCAGTGATGGATATGGGAGGTGGGACACTGAAAACCTCTTATTTCAGCACTGAAAATGGTGCTGAAACCTGCAAGATAAGGAACAGAAAGGTCTGGTGGGGCATTCAGGGTCCAGGCAGGGAGGGAGCACCGGGGTGTTGCCTGTTTTTGGGAGGCAGGCAGGCACTGGGCAGCAGGAGGGCGGGCTCAGGGCTCAGACATACTCCCGGGCCGTGGAGAGCTGTGGCTGCCGCTGGTACTGCTGTCCTCGGCGCTCCTTGGCAGGCCAGGAGCAGCACAGGAGGGACCCCCCCAGGAGGGAGAGGCTGGCGGCCCCCCAGCCCACGAAGAGAGCAGAGCCAAATTCGTACCTGTGGTGAGAGGGGCGAGGGATCATCAGGGAGGGGCAGAGAGGCAGAGGTGCAAACTGAGATGGGCAATGGGATGCTTGAAGCCCTGGTGAGGTGACCAATGATGCCAAAGCAGATTTTGGTTCTTCCCTCTCCATCCCCATCTTTCCTGCTGGCTGTACCCAGCTCCCACGTGTTCCCATCTTTTAATCCTCCCCTGGGCTGAAATTCCACATGTCCACCACTTCCCTGTCCCAGCTGGCAACAACTGAAGCTTTAACATCAGGGACATCTTCTGCAAGGTGGCAGCGAGGGCTGGCAGAGGTCCCACCCGTGGGGCACATCCACCCACAACGCTGTCCCCACCAAAACCAGCAAGGAAAGGTGCAATGGGAAGTGCAGGGACAAGACAGGATTCAGAAGGGCACCCCCTGAGGCAGGCTCTTACCTGGCATTGATGGGGATGGTGCTCTCTCTGAAGAACTCGTAGGTCACCTGTGTTGCATACAAGGACACGGCAGCCAGTGTGCACAGACCTGGGCACAGAATCATGGAATCACAGAATGGTTTGGGTTGGAAGGGACCTTTAAAATCACCTAGTGCAAAGCCCCTGCGGTGAGAGGGTTGTCCAGCTGTTCCACTGGACATCAAACATGGACTGTGAGTGACATCCAGCCCTCACCAAACTGCTCCCCTTCTTCTATCAGTGTTGAAAGGTGTTTGAGGATTCCTGCACCAGTGAGTTACAAAGGCTGCAGCTGCCTTACCAGAGAGAACGAAGAGGACACCTCCAGCAACAGCTATGCGGCTCTTGGTGACAGGATCCTCCTCCCCAACTTTAGTGCATTTCATGCCCACCACGCTCACGATGATGCCGAAGAAGCCCAGGAGGAGAGAAATGACCATGAGAGCCCGGCATGTCTGGATGTGAACTGCAAGGAGGGAAGAAAAACTGTTCCCAGCAGGTGCCTTTGGCCACAGCCAGGCACTGGAAGCAAGGTTACCATGTTTCGTGCTGGTGATGGACCTGTCCTTAGCCTGTGTAGCTCCCATGTCATATCCTCCCCACCTGGCAGATATGGAGACCTCAACTCAACTCAGGGCACTGGTCCTGACCTTCCTCCCTGCCACCCTCATCTTGGTCATGACCGGGCTGGGCTAGGCAACACCTTGCCTGGAGCAGCACCAGAGTCACCAAATGCCACAAGGGTGATGCACAGTCATGGATGTTTTTGATGTCCCCATGAGGCACTGTTGGTATCCAAATGTGATGCCCACGTTGGAGCTCAAACCTGCTGGGGCCAGGAGCGTCCCAGTGACACAAAGGGGCTCAAACCCAGAGGGCCAAGAGAGGCTCAGTCCTGGGATGAGGAGGTTGGGGGCCAAGATTCATAGATGGAGAGGGGAGCTTGGACACACATCAAGGCTCAGTTGAGTGGCCTCAGACCGTTCTGAGGTGGGTCAGACACAATAGGGATAATGGCAAGGAGGATTGGACCTGAAGGTGACTCAGGAGAGCTCAGATCCAAGGGGAAGGGGGCATCCAGACGTGAAGAGGGTACAGACCTGTTGGGGATGTGTGTTCAAACTCATACAGGTGGGTTCAAGCACAGAGAAGGACTCAGAGCCATACGAGAGAGGGTCAAGCACACAACAGGGCTCAGACTTAGAGGGGGGCAAGGGCAGCTCAGGATCCCAGGGGAGCTCAGACCCAAGGAAGAGACGGGGAGGGGGTGACTACACCCAGGAAAGGAAGCGGGGCTCATCCCACGGGCCCCCGTACCCACCTTCGAGGGAGAGCAGCGAGTCGTGCAGGCGGCACTGGACCTGCCCGGTGCTCTGGGCGGCGCAGCTCATCCACAGCCCCTCGTGGAGCCCCACGGCCGTGATGATGGCGTCCCCGGCGTACGAGCTCTGCCGCCAGTGAGGCAGCACGGCGGCTGCCAGCGCTGCCATCCAGCCGGCCAGCGCCGCCAGGTACCCGGCCAGCTCCCGAGCCCCTCCGGCCATCGCCGCCGCCGCTCCGCGCCGCGCCCGGGCCCGCCCCGCCTGAGGGAGAGCGGCCGTGGGAGGAGGGAAAAGGCCGGAGGGGCGGCTCTGAGGGGGAAGGGGGGGGAAACTGGCAATGTCGGGGGAGGATTTGAGGTGAAGGGAGAGATACGGGTCTTGCGCGGGGAGATTTAGGTCCTGCGGGGATTTGGGTCTCGAGTGGGAGAGTTGGGGCCAAGAGCGTGGGTGACCTGGAGCTGAGGGGGAATTGGGTACTGGGAAGCGGGAATGAGGGGCCTGGAGTGGGAGCACTGGAGCCCAGGGAGGAGCATTAGGTGTGAGGGGGAGAGGTTTGAGTCTGAGGAGAGTCATTTGGGGTTGGAGGCTCGAGATTTGAATCCTAGAGGGAAGAATGTGGTCTTAGGGGAAAGATTTGGGGCATGGAGGGTGTTTGGATCCTACAGGAGAGATTTGGGTCTTGAGGGAGATGGGAACCCCTCAGGCAACAGTGGAGGAATATGAGAAAATGCGGCTCCCCAACAGGTGGAGGGGCAGGGCTGTGTGGGCAGTCACCATCCTCGACCCCCTGGCGTGGGCTGGAACCCCCCAGAGGCCCCAGGGGTCACCCCAGGAATTCAACAGGGAGCAGGGAAGCGGCTCATTCAGCGAGGGAATTCAGGCACACCATGCCACCATGGCACCAACAAGAGAAGCCATTGTCAGTGGCGTACGCCCGCAGGAGAGGGACGGGGGTGTGGGGAACACGTGTCACCACCCCGGTGACACCAAGCCCATTGCAGCCCCAGGACCTGGCAATCGTTAACTCCACGGCCTCATCAGCAGTCTGCTCACGCGCCCAGGCAGCTGGGGGTGGACGCTGGCATGGTGGGCAGCCTCCACTGGGACCACATGTTCATCCTGGAGAAATCATCCTCCGGACCCCCCTTGCCCACCCCCATGCTGAATGGCCCTGCAAGTGGGATGGGGGTGCTGGGTGGCTGTACATGGGGCAGGATTTATTTTCCCACATTCCCGGGATGGTTATGGTAATGGCCAGACATCTGTGGGAACAATTCAGTGCCCTGTCTGGGGGTGTCAGGGTGCTCAATGTCCTTCTTGTACAAGGACAGTTTCCTCCTCCCTGGAATGGTGGGTTCCTTCCCACGCTATGGGAGCAGGGTCTAGAGGATGCTCAGCTGGAGATTGCATTGCCTCTACTGCCCCTGGGGCACCTTGTCCCCCAGACACCTTTGTGAGGCTACAGGACTACAATACTCTTGGGTAAATGTTTCCCAGGAAGAAAAGGTTGCACCCCAACACTGATGACAGCCAAAGGGTGGCACCAGCCTTCAGTCCCCGCTCAGAAAGTGACAGCTTAGAAAAAAAAAATACCTTTATTCACCCATTTTCTACAGAAGGCACTTAAATAGCTGCAAGTTCAGGAAAGGCACACATCTGAACCCGTTGGCACCAGGGCCCCACTCCTAACACAGCATCCCTCCCTTGTCCCCATGTCACCCACCCCTGAGCCTCCATCACACACCCCAGGTCAGCTCCACAGGGGGATGCTGGAAGCTGCAGGGGTAGTACAGGGCCTTCCCCTAAGCCCCATTCCAACTGGGCTGGGGGCAGAGGGGGTTCCATACATCATCCTTATGGCTGTGTAGCTCGAAGCCACTATGCTGACATGACCAGTCCCAGCAGAGACGTCCTGGTCCCCATAGGATGTCACAGCTCATCCTTCCCCACCACAATGGCAGCTGGTGATTCCTTCTCTGGCTCTGGCTCCAAATCCCCCTCTTCCATGCCAAAAAGCATCTTCACCAGGTCATCTGCCTGCACACGCTCCTGTGGGCAGACCCATGGTGGTTAAGCACAGCCACTGTCCCACCCCAAATCCCTACGTGCTGCCGGGAGGGAGCTCACCCGCTCACTGTGCCGAGGGTCCAGGGTGAACCAGAGGGCAATGGCGCAGCGCTGACCCTTGGTCACAGCTTTCACCCCATGGGGGTTCTCTGAGCCAGAGGAGAAGCCCACGGCACGGCCACACTGTGGCTGGACCTCCGCCTGTCAAGGGTGGGAGACCCCAGTCAGCGGCGAGTTGGCTCCCCTCAACCCAAGTTCATCTGTTGCAGTGGCTCAGGGGATGTTCCCAGGGGACAGGGCCAACAGGCTGGAGCTGGATTTCCTGCTGCACATGGATCCTCAGAGCTGAGCTACTCACGGTCTGAGTCTTGGCATCCAGCTCGGTGAAGTAGAAAGCTCCTCCTTCAAAGTCCCCATTGAGGTAGAGGATTGCACTAAAGGGAGCAGGGGATAAGTGGAGGTGACAAGCAACCATCACCAGAGCTCCCCAACACCATGGCAAGAGCCAGAGGCAGGAGAGCCCAGGTGTGGTGTCCTCCCAACCCAGGTGCCACCAATTCATGGTACCCTTAGGTGGGGAAGCTGCAGCTACAGCCACCACCAGTACCTGTAATCCCGGAAAGTGTAGGCTGGGGGTTCCTTCACGCACACCAGTGCCTCTGCATTGAGAATGCAGTTGTCCACATGCACCTCATGGCTGTTGTCAGTCCGACCTTCTTGCTTCTCTAGGGTAGAACAGGGCATGTCAGGACCCCTCTGTGCAAGAACAGGGTCCATACACAAGTATCCTGTGCTTGGAGACGACAAGAAAGTCATGTGTAACCTAAAGCACTTCCACTTGCTGGAGTGTGGATCGTGCAAGGCCATAAAACACTGTTGGTGGCCATAAAACACTGTAGGTGGCATAAAACACTGTTGACTTGTCCTGTGGCATTTCCATGGCCCTCCATGCACAGCCTCTCTCACTGCCCATCCCAAAATGCCTCAGAGTGATGAAATCCTGTATGGCATGAAGCCATATGTCCTCTTAGAGGCAACCAGCAGAGCTGCTGTCTATCTTCCCAAACTGGGCTTAGGGACAAGCTTCCTACAGCTTCCTGGGAAGAGGAGCAGATTAGGGAGCAGCAAGGAGGTCTCCAAAGAAAGGTCCAAGACCAGACCACTGCAGCTGTTAGAGGAGATCCTGACAGGACAGGACTTGCTCCTCTGGGCCACGCTCACCGTCGATGGCCGTGCGGCACACCAGGTGGGAGTAGGAGAAGTGGAGCGGGACCTCCAGGCGGAAGTAGGATTCCATCATGTGCCGCACCTTCTCTGTCACGTTGTAGTACAAGTAGGCACTGTGCAGGGGCACCTTGCCCTCCTGGCCCAGCTGTGGAGGACAGACAGGACAGGGGATCAGTTCCAGTTGGGTATGGGCAACCACCTGCCCCAAAACTACCCTCCCTCGTCCCCACACCCTGTTTCTCCACACAGCCATCCCAACCTTGAGGGCCTTGAGGACGGTCACACCATAGAATGTCTCGCTGGGAGTGTGAGGAGAGGTCTTCCCCCGATAGCCATCTCCAGCTGAGGCAGCCGCCTGCAAAACCCAGTTGTTGTTACTGGTCTGATGTCTGAGCTGCAGGATGGGACCCCCCGGCATCCTCTACCCCTCCCTGCCTGCTCCACCCATCCTTGCACTCACGTTAGTGAGTCTCTGCAGTGCTCGGCACTCCTCAGCAGAAAGGACTCCATCCACCACGACACGCTGGGAGCCATTCAGGGCCTTGGAGTTCATGGTGACACTGGCACCTTCGTACACCAGAGGGCCACCTGTTGCACAAACAGGATCGGTGGATGTGGGGACAGATGCCGCCAGCTCTGGGGTGGCTGGGGGAAGCTGTGGTCCCGCCACCTGCTCCTGCTGCCAGCCATGTGTGGAGGGACCGTGAGCTGGCAGCCGGGCTCACAAAGGTCCCCCATCCCACCTCCCCTCCTGGCCTTCTCCACCTTCTCGGATGAACTTGCTCATGTCGGCAGACTCTTTGGCCTTCTCCTCCACCAGTGTCTCGATCTCCTTCATGAGGTTGCCGATTTCCTCAGAGATGCGTGCTGCTGTCTCCCGCTCCACCCTGGGCATGCAGCAGCCATCAGCACCACCACCCCACCGTCCCCACATCAGAAACGAGGGCCACTAAGACAAGGGTAGGACAAGCTGTCTCAGGTGCTGGTAACAAAGCTGGCACCTAGGCTGGAGTCACCTCAGTGCATCCCTCACTCTGAGGTGCTTGGGGTGACCTACACATGCCCATCATCCCATGGGCTGATGGGAAGTTAAGTTCTGCCCTCCAGCAGCCTCTTCCAGTCCCAACATCAAAACTTCCCCTGGCAGAAGCTCTATGCCATGGCCTTTGGCCCAAAGCCCACAGAGGAAGAAGGGTTTGTCATGTCAGACCCCCTTTGGGTGAGCTCGGTTGGGGACAGCACTCACTTCTGTTTCTCTCGCAGTCTTTTTGGTATCACCTCTTCAGGTGTCCATGTGTCCTGCAGCCAGAAGAACAACATCAGGAGCTGGACAAAGATCTGGCCAGGACACAGACCCCTCATCTGCATTCCATCTGGCCACTGCATCCCCCTGGTCTCACTCCACCCACCGGGTCCACAAACGGGATGCCAAAGACGTCGTAGCTGAAGAAGAGCAGCTCCTTCTCCATCAGACTCTGCCGGTGATACACCTGGATCTCCTGTGGCAAGGGGCAGAGGGATGGGGTCAGGTACAGCAGGAGGGTTCGGAAAGACCCCGAGTGTGGGCAGCAAGGTGCAGGTTTACACCATTCCTTGCTCCAGACCCACAGCCTGGTTTCCTGCTCCATCTGGCAGCTGGGAAGGAAGTGGCTTTCCCTGTCCTGTCTGAACTTCCCTGAGGACAAGCCCTGGGGAGATGACAGTTGAACAGAGGTACATGTGTTCCTTCTGCAGGAAGCTCTTTAGGTGCAGCCTCCTGTCCCTACTCCAACTGGTATGGGGCAGAGGCCTCCATCCATGCCTATCACATCCCAGCCAGGACCTGGCCATTCAGATCTGGCTATTTTGAAGCCAAATCCTCTCATTTTTAAGCAATTTCACTTCAGTTGTGGAAGAGTGCAACAGAGGTGGGCTCAGATCCTCCTAAAAAGATTATCCACCTGCCTCTCAAGCCCCCTTTCCCCAGAATGGGTCCTTGTGTGCCAGTCATTCAGCTTCACTTGGCCTAAGACATTTTGCCAGTGGTATTTCTCAGCTTTTCAGCTATTTTCCAGCTTGTCCAACCTTAAATCCGCCCATTCCTGTCCACCTTCAGTAGCGGGCATGGAGCAGACCCTACAACTTCTGCAAAGGTCCCCAGTGAGGAGAGAAGATGTCCCTACAATTGTTCATCCCATCTGATTGCTCACCTCTCGTGGTTGGATGGGTCTGGCCAGGTTTTCCCCCAGGACTGCAGTGTAATAGGCCAAATTTTGGTTCATCACCTCATCATGTGGGAAGAAGAGCAAATAGGTTTTGGCACATTCAATGGCTTTTTCATAATTCCCATCTGCAATGAGAAATGGGGCTGTTAATGGCATGCCCAAGGACACGGGAGGCAGAACAAAGACACAGTCCTTGTGTTCCAAACGGTGTCATGAGTAGGGCAGACCCCCTTGAGCAAGGATAACTGCTGCCACAAAGGCAAAATTCTAATTCTGTGGTGCTCTCCTGTCTCCAGAAACCATCACAACAGAAATCAGGGGTACTTGTATAGCTCGGGTACTCTTCTCACTTGGAAAACATTACAAAGCCTATTTACAGGTAGCCAGATCCAACCATTTACTGGCAAACCTGCAGTTTCCAGCCACTGAAGCATCCTACCCCACTTCCATGTGGCCTTTAACAGAATCACACAATCACAGAATGAGTGAGACTGGAAGGGAACACAGTGGGTCATCTGGTCCAACCTCTCTGCTCAAGCAGGGTCCTCTGAGAGCATATGGCACAGGATTGTGTCCAGATTGTCTGGAATATCCCCAGTGAGAGAGATCTGACACCCTCTCTGCACGAGCTCTCCAGTGCTCAGTCACTGCACACTTCCTCCTATCCAGGTGGGACTTCCAGGCATCAGTTTCTGCCTCTTGTCCTATTGCTCAGCACCACAGAGCAGAGCCTGACTCC
The DNA here is from genome assembly GCA_013401135.1 of Cettia cetti. NCBI lineage: Eukaryota > Metazoa > Chordata > Aves > Passeriformes > Sylviidae > Cettia > Cettia cetti. Next base: position 2,852 of record VZUI01064683.1, on the reverse strand, counting down.
ATCCTCCAACACTTCCCTGCAGATACTGACAAAAATTAATGATGTCTCCTCACAGCTGTCTCTTCTTGAGGATTTCCATCCTCTTGGAATTCATATTCTTTCCCCTCCTTTTGAAGTTCCCACAGAAACATTTTATACTTTTCTAAAGAAGTGAATAAAAAATGAAATAAAATCAGGTATATTTTCCTGGGATGTAAATCTTCTGCAGTGGGACTGTGCTACTGTGATTTGAGGCAAGAGGTGGACAGCTGGCAAGGAGGATAAAAAAAGCTTCTCTAGGCTGTTGTTTCACTTGAAAAGTGAAGCTGCCCAGGAATAAAGAGTGACTGCAGCCAGGCACAGAGAGATCTAAATGTCCTGGAGAAAATTTCAGGCAGGAGGAACCTTCATACAGGTCTGTATGAACCTCACAAAGTACAAGGCCTAGTGGAAAGCTCTCCAGCACTATCAGTGAAGATGGGGAGATGGATGGGATTAGAGCACCCAGTGGAGAAGAACATGGAGATAATGGTGGATGAAAAATTGCACAGGACCCATCTGTGTGCACCAGCAGCTCAGAAACACCCCCAGGCCAATCCCTGGCAGCATGAAGGTCCTTTCCCTACCCAAACCCCTCTGAGGAGCCACGATTTCAGCCCATGCAGAGTTGAGTGCCCAGTGCTGACAACCACAGAGGATGGGGTGAGGAGCTGCTTACTGTTGTAGTAGGCAAACTGCAGGTAGTTGAAGTGAGAGGGCAGGAAATCCTCCAGAGGCTTCTCCTGGCCGGGTTGTGAGGCCAGCTCTGTGACACAGCCCTGCTTGCAGCTTAGCACCTGCATGGAGTGATCTGGCAGAGAAAACCCCCATGTCACTGCTCACAGTCACCCACGGGCTGCTGGGCAGGACCCTGAGGGCTGTCCAGCCTCCTGCTCATGCTGGGGTTGTTGCAAAGCTTTTTGGTAGTGGAAAACCCTCAGGGATGGGGGTTGTCCACCTCTGAGTTGATCAGGGGTGGGATTGTCCTCTCTCAGGACACAGTAGCCACCCTCAGCCTCCCTTCACATCCTCATGACCTTCTACTGGCCCCTCTTCTGTTTTTCCATATTCCTCTGGAATTTGGAGAATTCCTGGGCATCAGCCCTAGTGCTAAGTGCAGGTAAACACCTCCTGCCACTTAGTGGCCACACCTTCCCTAGTGAAAGCTAGGATGGGGTTTCCACTCTTCAGGGACCCCCTACCCCCATCCCATCTTTGTGGACCAACCCCCCCAAAGAACTGCACTCAGCTCTTGTGACAGGACACAGAAGGCATGGCTCCCACCTGTAATGGCCTGGAAAAGGTCTGCATTGTACTCCAAGTAGTTGTAGCCCTCGTAGTCGTACGGTCCCTCACAGAGAGCACGGCACTCAGCGTCTGCCACAAAATACTCCTGCAGTGCCTTCTCCAGGTGCAGGATGGCAGCAGCTGGCTGCTCCTCTGTGTAAAACCGGACACCCAGCTGAAACTCTCTCTGTGGAGGGATGAGAAACGATGAGGGGATCTTAATGCTCCACTCCCCATGACGGATCACCTCATCCCCACCACAATGGCACCTCACGAGCTCTCTGAGCCAGCAGCTGTGGTGTGATTGCCCAGGGTTCCACAGCAGACAGGGGCTTTGGGAGGGGAGGGTCTCACCAGGTGGGGTTTGGCCTCCAGGTCAGTGAAGTCATCCTCGTGGACTCCCACCATGGCCTGGTAGTACTCCAGGTTCTGCTTCATCTCCTGGTGCGCGGGGTTGGCCACGAAGAAGGTGTGAGCGGCCGCCGCCGCCTGCGCCGGGCGGTTCATCTGCATGGGACGGGGGTGAGACAGCGCGGATCCCACCCGGAGCGGAGGGGACACCCGTCCCCGGGGCATCCCGGCGGCCGGGGCGGGGGGCGGTGACAGGGGCGGCTCCGGCGCGCTCCGACGTGGCACTGGTGGGGGGGGCGCAAGGGGGGAGCGGGGGCAAGGCCGGGGCTGCCGGCCGGCAACCCCGCTCCGCCGGGGCAGACACCGAGCCCCTCCGGCGTCCGGGACCGGGACCGCCACCGGCCGGTTCACCCGGTCCCACACATCCATCCTCCCGCCCGATTCCGGGATCCTCTGTGCATTCCGCGCGTCCCAAAGCCTGTCGTAGCGGGACACCCCCTTCCCTTCCTTTCCCTTTTTTTCCCCTCGCTTTTCCCTTTCTTTTCCCTTCCCCTTCCCATTCGTCGGTGCCGATCCCGCCGCCGATGCCGCACCTTGAAATAGGCGACCTGGAGATAGTTGTAGGGGCTGCGCCGGCCGAACTCCCGGTCCAGCTCCTCGCCCAGGCGGTATCGGGAGGGCGCGGCGGGCCCGCAGTCCCGCAGGCAGGCGGCGCGGCGAAGCAGCGCCCGAAAGAACCACAAGTCCCGGAGCACCGGGTCGGGCTGGGACTCGATCCCCTCCGCCGGCCCCGCTGTGGCGTTGGCGCAGTGCAGGCGGCACCGCACCAGGCGGGAGCGCACGGCGGCCCGCGCCCGCAGCGCCCGCTCCATCTGCAGCACTACGGTGGGCCAGTCCCCCCGCGAGTACGCCTCGGCACCGGCGGCGAACAGCGCGTCCGCAGACTGCGCGGGCAACGGCGGATCGCCCGGTGCCAGCGTCGGCACCGGGACCGGTTCCGGTGGCGTGGCCGCCCGTGCCACCAGCGCCATCAGCAACAGCGGCATCCGCAGGAGCAGGAGAAGCGGCGGCAGCAACGCCATGTCCGAGCGCCGGCCGAGCCGCGGCACCGCCCGCCCCGGGCACCGGAGCGGCGCTAGCCCCGCCCCCGCCCCGCCCCCGCCCAATCAGCGGCGGCAGAGCCCCCGCGGCCCCGC
>VZUI01064674.1:0-18126 GCA_013401135.1 Cettia cetti | reverse complement strand
TTTTTTTTTTTTTTTTTTTTTTTTTTTTTTTTTTTTTTTTTTTTTTGGTTGGCTGGGACTTGTTCTCACAGAACTTCAAGCTGGATTATTTGTGTTAAACTTCCTGACTGAATTCCGAACAAGTCATCTTTCCCCACAACGCTGACCTTTAGTACGAGGCCAGTATAATTTTAATTTGTTTCAAGTTTCCCTTATAAGCAAGAGAACAAGAAACCCTATCCCTCTAAGACCTGGTTAGCTAGCAGAATATTTTCAAATTCTAAGGGGAAAACCCCCAATAAAGTTGGATATTCCAAACTGGCATTCAAATGGCATGTAGCCTGAGTGGGGTTAGCTCTTCCATCTTCCAGGCAACTAGTCTAGAAGCTATGGGAAAACACAGGCTTCAAAGAAAGGTTTAACTAACTAACCTGACTTTGATCAGGGTTATCCCCTAGTGGAGGCATTGCAGGGCACATTCCAGATTCCTGCTGGCTGTTTCTGGCCATGGTGGGGCACAGATGATGACTGGGACTGCAGTTTGGGGAATATATCAGGAGCCAGTGCTGCCCCAGTCTCCTGCTGGCATGAGGGTCTGTTTCCACATGTACTGAACAGGACCCAGGTAATGGATCTGGCTGAATGGAAACCCTTTTTTCCTGTCTTTCTTCCTCTCTTTGCTGGAAGAGTTTTAACCCAGATTGGTTCCTTGATCTGTTCCACTGCACAGCTCCACACAATTGCCTATGGCACCCCACAGGAGCAGGTGAATGTAGGAGCAAGTGACTTGGAAGGAGCATGCTGTGCTTTCATTTCATAGCCATGATTAGATATGAGGACAGGAAATCTCAGTCCTATCATGGCAAAGAACTGCTGTGAAATTAGATGGTTTTGACTGAAGAAAATCTTGGTAGTTCCCTGTTAGAGAGAGAGCAACATGTTTGGTGAGACAGAGTTGGGAGGGCCAGCAGCAGGGTGGGCAGCTTGGGTACCCTTGAAAATAAGCAGATCTGCTTGCTACTCAGCTGAACCCAGAGTGCTGAGGAGATGTGCCACAGATAACAGAGGCCACAGTCATGGCATTTGTGGGACGTCTTTCCTTGTCTTTATCGGGATAAAAGTGTGTTTCCTGTGCAGTTCATCGCCTGTTTTGTTCTCAGACTTGCTGCTGTCCATAACTGGAAGTGCAATCATGACTTTTGCAGAGACTTGGCTTGTGTTCCTCCTTGCTGGACACTTGGTCTCAACTGCATTTGTGGGACTGCCGAGGACAGTCCCAGATGTGGGGAAGTGAATTTTTTCCAGCACTAGGTGGCTGTATGGCATTCTGCAGTGTCCTGTACACAAGTATTTTAAACATTGGGAAGCAGGCCATTCTCAAATGGAAAGCTTCTGTGTTTTCACACCTCTACTTCAGTATCATCTTTTTGAAAGTTAAAGAATCAAGGAATGAAGGCATTTTAATTGTATAAGCTTGTCACTGGCTGCAGACACTTTTATCTATGTGGAGGTGAGGTAGCCAGGCAGTCTACCACAGATGTGATGCTGGTGACTGGGCTGTGATAACTGCAGTTGTGGGGCGTTGCTGCTTTTTGCTTAGAGGCCTGGATATGAACATTAAAGGGAGAGTCTGCATGTGTAATATCTTGTTCAGATCTCTGCAAATGCTCCTGCTACTTGGAGGCCACACAGTGCTCCCCATGGGACATGAGGATGGTCAGGAGTGGGGCATCCACTCTGCCAGGGGACACAGGGCAGTGGGTCTGTCCCTGACTTCTGGTGATCCTCAGGGGTCCTGAGGGATGGGGAGTTGCAGCAAGCTTTGCTCATGGACCAAGAGCTTTGAGAGGATTAAGTTGTCCCAAGACCTGTCTGCGCTACCAGGCTGAGTGGCTTTGCCAAGGCCAACACATTCCCCCAGGAGCCATGCTCGGCTGTTTCTCATGAAACCCAGCCCTGAGAAGCAATTTGTCTCCAAATGAAAGACAGGCAGTTGTTTTCCTTGGGCACTGTCTTCTCTCCTTGCTCTTTTCTCTGCCATGCTCTAGTCTCTGTACATTTCCTGCCCATGTCCTTCCCCTCTCATTAGCAAAGAACAAGAACTAGGTTTTGGCTTAAACATGAATATAAAATTCCAGCTTAGTGGTTTGTGGAATCCTACATACATAAAGGCTGATGCAGCAGCGGTTTGACAATGCTCAGTGGTGCCTCTGGTTATTTCTTCTCAGAGAACTGCAGTGAAAAACCTTTCATAACTGGAATCCTTTATGTGTTTGAGCTCTACCTTCTGAATATTTTGTTGTGATTGAAGTTTCTGTCATTTTCTTCTTTTCTAGAGCTCTCTGGAGTGAAATTTGTGCAACTCCATACCAAAAAACATGATGATACAGAACATTTATTTTGCATTTGCATGGTAGTACATCCACTGTGATACATATTTTTAAGGAAAGAAGCCTAGATTAGGATTAAAGATCTTGGGATGTTCAAAGTTGCTGTAAATGTGTAAGGTGAGACATCTAATGAATTAGCAGGTCTGCTGAAATTGTTTATTAAGCCACTGAGTCTAGGGGCACAATAATACATTAGGTCTCCATTGTGCTGGGTACTGTATGTGGGTAGCAAAAGGTTGGTTTAGGCCCCCAGATGTTTTTTGTAACTCTGCTGAAATTCTTAAATGATGTCACTTCGCAGCCTTGTTTCATGCTTGTTTTCTCTGAATGGTTTTGAATGAAGATCCCCAGGACATAAGAGTAATGTGCAGGAGTATTTGTCCTCAGGATTTTGCACAGTTGATCAGACGTGAAAAGGAGACGCTGCAGTGACTCATCTGACCTTGTAGACCCAAGAGTGCCGACAGTGGTCTCTGCTAAGGTCCCCATCACAAGAATGCAAAGCATTCCAGAAGCTTTCGTCAAAAATTCTAGATAGCACTAGCAATTTTCTCACCAGTGTTACATAAAATGGACAGGGAAAGCAAAAGGCTAACTGAGTAAATTATTGCAAACTTCTTATGGAATCTCTTTAATTTATATCTAGCAATATAAACCCACTTCAGGAATTGTACTGCTAAGGATAGCTGTGATAGATTTTTTTTTTTTCATTTTATATTTTTCATTTTAATAAGGACAGCTTCCAGTGTTAGATATAAAAACTCTTCCTATAGCAGAACTGCTATTACATTAGGCCAAGATTTTGGCAATACTGAAAGATTTGGTGGTGTTTACTTGTAGAGCTGCAAGACTCTCTTCCTTGTAATTAAAAACAGGCTTTTTTCCCTCAGAAACTTACTGCCCAAATTTAAGTGGGATAGATAGATACAGGTTGTAACCATAGCACGTTACCATCTCTAATTGGCAAAATTCATTTAACCATAACAGCAGATGAAGGTATTAGGGAGGAATTTAAAGGAGGATAATGAGCTAAAAAACTTTGCTGTTCCTTCTAAATTCCAATCCTCTATAATCAGGAAGGGCCTTTTTGGAGCAAGCCCATGAGCACCAGCAGGGAGTGGGAGACAGCACCCTGGAAGCTGAGCTGGGCCAGAACCGCTCTCAGGGTGCCGGGAGCTCCTGGGAGCTCTCAGGGTGCCGGGAGCTCCTGGGAGCTCTCAGGGTGCCGGGAGCTCTCAGGGTGAGGGGAGCTCTCAGGGTGCCGGGAGCTCTCAGGGTGCCGGGAGCTCTCAGGGTGCCGGGAGCTCTCAGGGTGCCGGGAGCTCCCGGCTCTGGCCACGGAGCACCAGCCTGCGGAGCACAGCAAGGACAGAACCTCTGTGCTGCCTTATCCAGCCCAAGCACTCATACATCGAAATAACGTCTTGGAATATCCTTAATGGAGAAGTAGAAGGGCTAGAGCTTTTTTTTTTTTTTTTTTTTTTTTTTTTTGGGGGGAAGGTCAGTTTGTTTCAGTGTCTAATTTTATATTGGAAGCAAACTCCCTTGTTTGCCCTCTGAAGGCAGCAGCTGAGCCTGATGTGTCTCAGGGGGGGCAGCAGTGCTGGCCGGAAGTTGCCTGCCAGGGCTGCTCTGGGATTTGTTTTCTTTTGATTATGGGAAAAGTAATCCGAGATATTTCTGTGCATACAGAGCATTCTTAATGACTGACAAATCTGTTGTCAAGTAGGCGCAAGGGGGAGGTGCCATCTTGAAAGACGATAAAAATATGTTTGAATCAGGCTTAAAAACCCAAACAAACTTATTTTTAGTGACTTCCAGAACCTTCTACTATCAAAAAAAAAAAAAAAAAAAAAAAAAAAAGAGCTACACAGTTAAACCTGGCCTTGCTGCAGTGGGACTTAGTGGAGTTCACTGCAGTTCACAGCAGCAGGCACAGCAGGAGGGTCCCAGATAACCATTACTGATCTCAGGCAGAAACACAACAGAACTCTGGGGGTTCCTTACACAGCGTGGGGGGCTCGATGAGTTCTTGTGCTGGCCCTCAGCTTCCAACTATTTTGGCAGAGGAGAGGAACAGGATGTGCTGTTCTTGCCTTTCTTGTGCTCGCTTTGGTTGGCTCTGCTGGTCACACCGGGAAGCACTGGGGAGGATGGAGGATGCTCCTCAAGGGTATCTGCTTGGAAATAACTTTGGTATTTCTACTGGAAAAGGTCCTCTGGTGACATTCCCATGTCCTTCAAAGTTGGTGCACTTGGCACCATGCAGGTGGTTGAGCAATGACCAGCTGCTCTTCAACCCAGCCCCTGGGTTGGGTCACCTCTGGCTCTCCCACCTTTAGTCCACCTTTACTTGAGTTCTACAGGCTGCAGCTTTTTCCTTCCTCCTGAGACCCAAACACAGCAAACCCCAGGCGGGTTCATCGTGCTGTGCTCACAGACCTGTGCTTTGCTGGGGGAGGCTGTGGGGCAGCATCCAGAAGCACTCCCAAAGCAGCACCGCAGTCTGGTCCCCATCTTTGGCCATGCCTGGCCCCAGGCTCTGCCCTGCCATGGCCATAGTGGGCTTTCCTCTGCTGCCTGTCCTTGGGTGTGGATCTGCAACTCAGACAGGGAGAATTTCCTCCTGGTAAAACAGGATATTTGGTACATGAGGGAGTGAGGAGTAACTACTATCACACAGTGAGAGGAAATGGGCTTATGTACATGTAAGTGGTGTTATCATCTGCCCCAAAGAGCAATATTGGGAAACATATAAAATACTCTGTAACCCTTTGTATTTACAGTGAGTGCATATATATGGAATTGGGGCGTTTTTTGAGGTGGGAGGTGCTGTAAGGACAAACAAAACCTTTGCCCTCTTCACGAGCAGATACAAAGGACAACATGCAGTGATAGTAAACTGCTGAGATTTTGGACAAAGCACACAGAGACTGCTCATGCACCACATCAAGAGAGCTTTGCTGTTCTTCACAAACAGGGGCAGCTGGCACATGACACTCAGCCAGGCTCTCCTCCTCTCTCCTGTTTCACACGGGAGCACTGCTGAGTCTCTGCAGAAAGCTCTCTACAAAGTGCTGCTTCCTTTGGGGCTGCAAGCTCAGACACAAGGCTGTAATTGAAAATCCAGCTCAAGGAAAAGAGCAGCATCCTCCTTTGTCCTCCCTGACTGTGCCTGCTAAGCCTGCAAGCAAATTCCTGCTGCAGGAGATCCTTGGACATGGGTGCCAATAAAGCCATAAAACTTTTGGGAAAGGTGATGTGGAAATTACTGCAGTGCAGTAGCTGCCTAACTTCACATTATCTTTTGGCTCATCAGCAAAGGAAAAATATTTCACCTCTGAAGATATTGTGATTAATGCAGAAAACAAAAATCAGCTAAATTATACCCTGAAATCCATCATGCTTTATCAAAGCATTGTGTGGTGGCTGCCAGAGCCATTGGTTTAGCAGATTTTCTTCCGTACATTGCAGAATAAAATGAGACTCACAGTATGGTAGGGGTTGAAATAGACCTTAGAGATCATCAAGTCCCAACCCCCCCTGCCATGTGCAGGGACACCTCCCACTACATCAGGTTGCCCAAAGCCTTATCCCAGAAACATTAAAACTTTATCTTGGTCCACTTTTCTTCTTTTCTGATTCTGTTTGAATTGCACATTCTTTAGGGACTTTTGCTCCTTTTTCAGGGTCATTCATGGACTCTTCCAGACAGACATTTTTGTTAAATTTTCCCCATTCTGATGGGGCTTCTGGAAAATGATTGGCCAGTTATATACTAAGTAGAAGTACATGTATTAATTTTAAAAATAAGGTTTTCTGGCTTTAAAAAAAAGTTTTTATCTAGAGATTTGAAAATATGCTGTGGGTAGATGAGCAGCTATCAGCCGATTGCAAGGAGATTGCAATTAAAAAAAAGTTACAGGTATTTTCTTTTAAATAGAGAATGAAATAACATTTATAGCCAAGGAAGATCTAAATACAGTTGCATGTCTGTAACTTTTACCATTAACTGCAGCATATTGGGGTGATAAAAGAACAAGCCAAATAAACTGCAGCTGTAGCTTTTATGGGTGAGGAATGTAGGTAGCAAATGAATTATTCCACAAGGTAAGACGTCACTAGAAGCAGTAGAGTGTGTCTAAGTGACCATAATGTTTGTTGGACCAAGACCTGCCATTTTTACAAAAGGATTCACATGTGACAGTGACACTGTGCCGAGAGCCCCAGCCTTGTGCCCAGCCAGCTTCCCTTGCTGGGAAATGCCCCAATAAGGAATGGAAAGTAAATGGTGTGGAAAGCTGTGATGCTTTTTTTTCCCCCTATTTTTTTTCTGACATAGTGAGAAGTGAGAAAAAGGATGAACTCCCAGGTGAGCCCAGGCACGGCCATGTGTGGAGGAGAGTCACCACCATCCTTTTGGGAGACAGGCAGCAATGCCTGATGCAGGACACCAGCCCCTTTTTCTGCCTCACCAAAGAAGCTCTGTTAAAAAAAAAAAAATTGGGAGCCATGTCCACTGATACAGGTAAGTGCACTTAAACACATGGCTTGCAGGTACTGCAGATAACTCCTGTTATTCTCACCCTGCCACACAGGCCATTTTAATTTTCTGCCCTACTCTGTTGTGTATCCATCCATAGTGTGTGAGCTTTGAGAACTTCAGGTCAAGACACTGAGGTGAGACCACAGCCCCACAATACCTGACCCTCAGAGAGCAGAATTTACCACTGCTCTATTTCCCTCTGATATGCTTGGTGCATTTGACTCATGAAGTTTTCAGCTGCAGGCCTGAGATGGTAAAAGACCCAGCTGGACCCAGTGATTTCCTCTGCTGTCCCAATGCCTTTGAGGCCTCTCAGCCAGCAGGACCCAGCACAGTGCCAGGGTCACTGTTTGGGAACTGTGTGTGTCACCCTTCCCCTCCTGTGCTGGAGGCACTGAGGCTGTCTCTGGCTTTCATTTGCCTTGCCAGAGCAGCCAGTAATTAACAGATCAGTTGGCTTTAACATTCCTACAATAGTTTAAAGGTTCCAAATTTTTAATGAACATGGGTTTTTTGCATAGTCCACTTAACTGCTTGAATTCCTGTGACTAACCAAAGCAGACCTTGTTCTTCGAGGCGATGGCTTCCCCGACATGTACATACAAATGAGGCAATTTGAGGATTTATTTTTTTCAGCTATGATGCAAACATTTAAGAATTTGTTCTCAAATGTGTTGCTGGATAGATACTTTATCACTTCTGGCAAACCAGATCTCCTCATGGTTTCTTACTTTTTGTACAGTTTTCAGTTTGTCCTCCTATGCTCTTTGTGTGAGCAATGATTTATGCTCTCTAATGTTGTATTTTGTCTTCAGATGAGACAGAAACTGACAGCACAGGGACAGTGCAGGTACTGTAGACATGAGCTGGTTCTTAATAAGTGTTCTTAAACAACATGGGAACTTGGGTTTGTTGCCTCTAAGTGTTAAGAGATGGTGGAATTGTATTGAGCACTATGATAGGATCTCGAATTTTGAACAGGAAGAAAAATTTTTCTTCTTCTTGAGTTTTATCAGAAGTTATGGTGAACCCCATAGCTTTGGAAATACATAAATCAGCTGCTGATGAGCCCAGTAGTGGTGACCGAGGAGCAACCTGCAATTTATTCCAGAAACCAATACCCTCTGTTTACAGGGTGACATTTTCATGTCTGGCTTAGACACCCAATGAAGACTGATGTCTCCTACTCCATGTCTGGTAGCTCTTGCTATTTCCAAACCTTCCTTACTAGTACCTCCTTCAAATTTTCTTATCTGCAAGTTGCCCCAAGCATGAGGCCTGTTGCACCAACTGGATCATAGTTTTATGATCAGCTAAATTCAGCTAAATCTAATGGTGACTTTAAGTTGGGTGGGAGTGTTGACCTGCTGGAGAGTAGAAGGCTCTGCTGTGGGATGGATCAGGACAGGTTGGATGGATGGGCTGAGGCCATCAGTGTGAGGGTCAGCAAGGTAAAGTGCTGGGTCCTGTCCTTGGGTCACAACCACCCCCTTGCACAGCAACAGGCTGGGACAAAGGGACTAGAAATCTGCACAGAGGGAAAGGCCCTGGGGGTGCTGGTGACAGTGGCTAAACATGAGCCCAGGAGCACCCAGGTGTGCATCAGGACCTGGGCAGTGATTGTCACCCTGTACTCAGCACTGCTGAGGCCACACCCTGAGTGTTGTGCTCAGTTGTGGGCCCCTCACTACAGGAAAGACCTGTGGGGGCTGGAGCATGTTCAGGGCAGGGAATGGAGCTGAGAAGGGGCTGGAACCCCAAGAGTGGCTGAGGGAGCTGAGAAAGGGGCTCAGCCTGGAGAAAAGGAGGCTCGGGGGGGACCTTGTGTCTCTGCACAACTCCCTACAGGAGGGGGCAGCCAGGGAATGTTCGGCTCTGCTCCCAGGGCACAGGGACAGGACAAGAGAAAATGGCTTCAAGTTGTGCCAAATGAGGTTCAGGTAGGATAACAGGGAAAATGTCTTCACAGAACAGGTTGTCAAGCATTGGCATAACTATCCCTCGGTGGATATAAAAGATGTGTGGATGTGGCATTTGGGGACATGGGTTAGTGGTGGCCATGGCTGTGTTGGGTTAATGGCTGGACTCAGTGATCTTAGAGGTCTTTGCCAACCTAAACAATTCTATGATTTATGTACATACACAGATTTTGCTTTGTGCATGCGTGTTTGTTGGTGGTGAGGTGTTGCATCAATGACATCTTGTCCAGCCTCATTTGTTCTGAGTCCATGAACTGTGGCCTAGTTCACGTATTCCTGATTGTCGCTGAGGACGGAGACAGGAACAGGCAAGAACATGCCGAGGTCACGGTGTGATCCTATAGGGACTTCACCTTTCCGTGCTTACAAACCCCATTGGCTGTGATCTCAGCCCCACCCAGCTCACCTGACCAATGACAGGCGTGCAGCCGTGAGTCACAGGGTCTGGCTGGGCGCCCCCTGTTTGTACTCTAATTCAGCCAATCCCATTCCCACCTGGGGGCCTGTTTACCTTCTGCCAAAGCAGGCTGCTCAGGTTGGTCTCTGTAAGGCGAATTATCCGTGCAGCTTCAGACCAGCTATGGCTGTCACAACTCATAGCTTCTCTAACGAGCCAAACGTCTCTGGCTCAGGCTGGGATGAGCTGGCAGAACCCTGGTTCTGTGCTGCAAGGGGAGGGGTGCAGCCCTGGGGACGGCCGGTAAGGTGGAAGAGCAGGGCTGGCCAAGCCTCCCAAATCATCTGCACGCCAGGTTTGGCAGCCATGGGATTCAGCAGTGTCAGAACACACGGGCTGTGGCTGGCTGCCGTGCCAGGGACCCAGCACAGCGCAGCCTTTGGTGGTGCTCCCCTGGGAGCCAGGGCCTGACTCACACCCACCCTGCCAATGTTCATTTTTCCAGTATGTGCTTTCTGCATGGAGGCCCACATGGAACAGTTAATATTTTTAAGTACTCTGTTCTTTTCAGTCAGGCTGATTATGAGTTGGTGTAAATTCTTGCTACATTAAGATGTCCTAGATTTTTATTAAGTACATTTGTGTCACCCATGTAGTAAGGCCCTGTTAAAATACTTTGAGCTGGCTAGTCTTTGTGCCTTTTTTTTCTTTCTTCAAGGAGGGCATGGACTGCTCATTTTGAATGAATTTTTGAAAATAATGAGTGAGAAAACAGCATGTATGTGAAGGCCTTATAGAAGTATGGTACATCTGTTTCAAAGCACCAAAGTGCAGAGACTATGTCCCTAAAACAATTGTGGCATCTGTAACTCTTTCCATTCTGACTGTGCAGAAGAAAAATTTGCCAAAATAGCCATTGTGGGAAAACCTCCAGGAGGTTTCTCTTCCAGCTGTGAAGTCATTTGGGCTCTGCCAAGCCAAGGCGGCAGAGCTGCAGAGGCCCCTTTGATGGGAGGGTGGCCGCACACCCAAAGAGCAGCTTGTGAGTGTTTGATGCCTGCCAGTCACTGGAGAGAAGAACATTCACCAGGAGAGCAGAGTGCCCAGCCTGATGGAAAGGAAGGAGGACACTCAATGTAAGGAAACAAGGAAGGAACTGGCTGTTGTCCTCTCTCCCCATGCCAGCTGGACACAAGACACCAGTGCATGTTCTGCCTGACAGACACAGCTGCTCCTGCACAACCACGGGGTGAGGAAGGTCAATGTGACCAAGCTCCCATCTGTGCGATGAAACTGGAGACAGGAAAGTGGCAAAAAGCTTCAGAAAAGCACAGGAGATAAACATACAGCTCTTTGATCTTGTCAGAGCTCTGACCACAGTTTCTGGATTACTGTGAGTTAGCAAGACTATAGAGAAAATTCCTCAAACCAAGCTCCAAGTGCTTCAAGCTAAGTAAGTTCATAGCCCAAGCAAATACTTCTCTTGTAGAACACTGCAAAACATAATGAGAGTTTTGAAAAGGAAGTGTTCCTCAACACTGACTGTCCCACATGTGAACTAGCCAGACTAGTTAAAGCTTAATTAAAAAGTGCCAGAGTGACTAAATTCTTTTCTAAGTGCAGCTGCAGAACATTAGCTGTGGGCATATTTTAGACCTTAATTAGTAACACTTGCACTAGAGGACCAAAATCTTTCATGAATGCAGCTGCAATCAATTAATATCAGTTAGGCATTTCTGTAGGCAATATAAGGGTTCCTGAAAATTGTTTTAATGCCCACCTAAATTAAATAAAAAATACTTACATGCAACAGACTACAAAACCAGAGATAACTACAAAATGTCTTTATTGAAAAAAAGCAGATTATAGCATCTAAGGTTAAATGAAACTTCTGACTTTTTAATATTAAATAACTTAAGATGATAGCAAGTAGCTTCTTCTTTAGATAAATAAATCTACATTTCCCAATTATTTTCTTCAACAATCAAGGGAATCAAACACTGAAACACAAAACCACAAGTAATTCTAAAGACTGAAAGACAGAAGCACATTGAAAGGTTTTACAAGGATATATATATACAAAAATAGTTAACTAATGTATATTTTCAGCATGTAAACTAGTTACATGATATACAAATTGGGAATTCATTTATTTCCTACAAAATAAAAATCAACGTTGGTCCAAGTTCTTGGAAGAAAACTATATTCTTTTAAAGAAAATGAAAATATTTCTCAAATGAAAACTTAATTTAAGTCAAATTATATACTCTAGTTACGGCATTAGTTACAGGATGAATCACAAACTTTTAAACTTTTCTTGAAACACAAGAAAGCAGCTTTTGTTTCCTTTAGAGCTTTGGTTTACTTTACTACTCTGGAATTTCTGGTCTTAAAGAGTTCCTCTAACCATGTTTTCCTTTTGAAGCTCCACCTTACAAAATATATACACACACGTGCACTCAAGTAAAAGGAAAAGGAAAGAAACCCAAACAAACCCTCTCTGTAAGCTCAGTTCTCTGAGTGCATTCTTTTGTTTTCAAGTGAGTATTTTGGTCCTTTCTTTGGAACGTGTCCTCCCGTGGACGAGGGACCCTGCACCGCCCACAGCAGCCCGTGCTGGAGGGGCTTGGGAAGATTCCCTCCCTACATAGGAAGGTGCAGCCTGATGCAAATGAGAACAGGTTGTTATTGATGTAACTTTATGGAAATATTCGGAAAGAACAGTAAAGGCTTCTGAAAAGCAATTGCACCGTAAAATGAATTTAGGAAGTTTTCATCTGTGTTGAATTGATTCAACATAAGGATATTCCGTAAGAAAATCATTAAAACAAGATTTCTCATTTACATAATTCCCCAGGCAGGAGGTAAAATGTGCAGAAACTGTCACTAGCACTAAAGAGTACAGCACATCATTATTTTAGGTTTGATTTAATTTTTCTCTTTGCTTTGAAAAAAACCCCAACCAAACCTGGCAAATCTCACTCAAGCCCCAGTTCTTATAGTAAATGCTGGAAAAGCAAAGCTGTATTTTGTAATACAGTAATGGAATGCATCTGTCTATAGAAAAGTCTAGAACAACAACTGCTGCTTTCTGGTTTGAAACAAATTGCTTATTCTATATTGACATATTACCTTTCAGATTTTTTACCATGATGACATTTAACAGATCAGAACTGCACAGAACTACAAGAGACTGAAAAATCAGCATGTGAAATGAAATAAAAATATTATTCTGTTCTACAGGATGATCGTTTGGAAAAAAAAAAAAAAACCTGAAGAAATGGTCTGGTATGTACATGTTTGAAAGTGTGCTGGCCCTTGGAAAGTATGCTGGAAACTTAAACCTGCCCCTGATGGAGGCAAAGTGTTCAGGAAGGTGCTGGCAGAGGACTGGGCTGAATGCCAGAGTAAGTCACCTCCAGCTCTGTCCACTGTCAGTGAGAAGGTTTTGCTTCTCTCCTGGTAGAGCAAAGCATTTTTCCAGTTCAGCAAGTAACTGGTATTTGTTCCCAGGAACAGACCCAAACCTTCTCTATGTATTTTAATGATCTTTTCTTAATCTGGGTCCCTTAATATACATTGTAAAGACATGCAAGTGAAAATGCCTCAAAGCTAAATATGGTCCAAAGCACCTGCCCGCCATGGAAAGAGCCTTCCATTGCAGCTGATGCTAAAAGTTTATCCTGAAGCTCTGTCACCTTCCACGTTTGTGATAACCTGAAGAATTGACCTAGTCATAGTTTAAGACATTTTTTCCCCCTTTCTCCAACATTTGCTGGCACGTGTAGTTCTACTTCCTCCTGAGGCTGGGCTGCTGACTGTGGACACAGAGGGAATGTCTGCAAATGCAGAAGTGCACGTGCGCTCCTGGCCTCTGGCGTGCAGGCCAGGCCTCTTGGACCACAGCGCAGAAACGGGGCACTGACTGCACTGCAGCTCCTTCAGATCCTGCCATTCACATTAACATGTTGATTATAAACTGATACATATTAACTACCAAATGACTTTGCCCAGGAGTCTTCAGTAGGACAGGTTAATCTAGGCCAATGGAAATCTGGCACTAGTTCAGGAAGCATCCCTTTTGTTCCTTACTAACAGAAAAAAATACTTCTCATAGTTCCCCTGCCCCCACCTTTCCCCATAAGGAAATTCCAGACTATCAGAAACTTCTGTTAAGGGAGTTAATTATTCCACTTAGGAATTAGTGGCCATTGGATGCTCTTTGTGCTTTTCAAGTGCACCACAAATGGCTTTCAAAAAGTCAATGGAGCATAAGAAACTAAACTGCAATGGTGTTGCCAAATAAGTCATTCCATCAGTCTGCATGCTGAATTTAACACGGGATCATTTCCGAACCCATCGGGCAAAGCCTCAAGTGTTGAGAACGGGCATGGAAACGTCCCAATTTACACATGCCAAGAAGCTGGTCTGGTATTTCTACTTCCTCTGGAGCTGAAGAGTTTTGTTTTATTGTAACTTTGAATACAGTTAAAGACAGCAATGATAAATTGCAGTTTCAGGAAGGCTGGGTCAATTCTCATGGGAATGCAAGGAATTTTTTTGACATACAGATGTGTGATCTGCATGTAAAACATCAGCACATGGTAGAAAACAAACCATAAAAAAAAGATTCATCTAACTTCCTATATGGAAGACATATATTTCTCCCCAGAGGTCTGAGGGTACTGTAAAAGCTTATGCAAGACATGAAAGTGTGTACATTCTATGTACAGCTAATACTTGTTGTAAACACCGATGTTTTGTGGTCTGACTTCTAAATTACTATTCCTGCCATACTGCACTTTGTTTTCCAGTGAGGACAATCACCATAATCAGTTCAAAAGTAATCTCAAAAAGAACACAAAGCTGAAAAGGTAATACCAAACCACTGTGCCTCTCTTTAATAATGTCTCAACATACAATCATGAAGCAGTTGGTAACAAATGAAGTCTTGGATTAAACAAGAACTATAAAGACAAGTGTACCTTTGCATAGAGCCCTATTGAACAAAAAACAGGTTTGAAAGATGAATTCTTTAGTAAGTGCCAAATGGTCCAGCTGATAGGAATGCATTTTGAAGCCATGGCTACACAGCCAGCAATTACAGAGGGCTGAAACTGCTGACCCTGCACGTGCCAATCTTTTGGATACAATCCTCTGTACCGTGGGTTTTACATCAAATGCTTGCCATATTTCTTGGACAAGCTAAATAATTAGTCTTTGGATGGCTGTGGGATGGAGAGCTGGCCGGACACTTCTTCACAGAACACCCTTCTTTACCCTCGCTGAAAACTGCCCTGGCTAAAACACCTCCTTGCTGCCTATTCCCTACCTCTGGAATCTAAGTATTCCCTAAGACCAGAATTCAACAAAACTAGCTAAAATGCTAGCATTTATCTTATCATGCTCGCTGCAATATGATAAGGTGCTAACTTTTGGAAAGTAATTCTACCTGCCTTACTTGGGTGAAATCTGCACTGCAGGAAGTGAGTAGGGAGTGCAGAACAGCCCTTTGTACCATTGGTTTTAGAAATGCTGCCATTTACAGTTACAGTTAAGTGGTGAATTATTTGTTCAAGTAGATGGTGCCTCAGTGAAAATGTCTAGATAAAAGAATGCATATGTACAAGATCAGAAAAGGACCCCTCACCTCTGATTCAAAAAATAAATAGCTGGTTTAGATGGTTATTACTGAAACCTCATCTTGAAAGGAACACAAAAGTAATTTTTAGATTTTTGTCTTCTCTTTCAAATGGCTTACTGATCATGGCAGTGTCTTTCAGAGTTCTGTGACATGCATGGGGTAGCTTGGAGGTGGATGTGATGGCAGTTTGATATTAAGGCGCCTGATATGACAGCTGTGGCAGAGCAAGTGGCCCTCCAGGGGGTAACAACGATGGCCTTCCTCATCATTGAGCTGCAAGCCACAGTCCTAGGAGAGAGAGACACACATCCCAGATCAGTGAGTGACTCAGGCAGGCCTCTCCCAGTGCTGCTGGTCTGTCCTGCACAGCCCCCAGAGCTCCCTGCCTGCCTCCACAGCTTCTGCAAGGAGAACCCTGAGCACCTCACACTGACATGACTGAAATCCCACAGGACAGCCTGTAGTAGTGCCCAGCCCTTTTTTTCACCACTGTTTCCCCTTCTGGTCACTTCTCCATCCAGTAAATGGTGATGCAAATCAGAAGCCTAAAATCAGGCCAGGGCTGACCCTGACAAATACAACCTGGAAGAGGCTCAAACAGAGAAGGAGCTAATTCTGCAGCAAGGCAGTGAGCAAGATGTGGGGGAACATAAGCAGAGAATGAGAGGGGAGGGAATTGGGGGAGAGGTGACATAAATTACTTCTGGAGCAGGTCTACACTTTTTCTAATTTGGAATTTAAAGAACTTAAAGACTTCAAGGCCAGTGGTCCATCTTTAGTGGAAATGCTGGTACCTCTGGGACTGACAGGTAACTACAGACAGAGATAAACAGAAAAGCAACTAACAGTGATCCTGCCTGCTGACTGTTATGTACACTGCAGTAGAGACCATCCTGATTCCCAGCTGCCATCACTGTCATTCCGAGGGCATTTGGAAACCATTGAAGTTTGGTGCTCAGATTTAATGTTTCAAGTATGTTAAATACTTAAAAAATTTAACTGTAATCAATTCTGAGAAACAGAGATTCTGAGTATATCTGTGCACTTAATAGAAAAAAAACCCAAAACAAAACCAGAACAAACTGGACATAGGTGGATTTAGTACTGAAAACAAATCAAATCTTTTAACCGAACACAAAGTGTAATTTTTCAGCTTTCACAGCTCAAGTCTAAATCCTCAAATTTTACAATACTGAAATAAGACAGAAAATGGGTTTTAAAGTAAGCTTTAAAACTGGAGTGTTAGAGAGTTCTTAACTGAATTATCTGTCAAGGTAATTTTCTGTGTGTTGCTACATATTATATAATGATTTAATAGCAATTTATACAAAATTTAGATTTAACCAATTTCAGATGCCCTACAGATGTGCCAAGTGTTCGTATCTTTTTCCCTCTCCAAAACTGAATTCCTTTTCTGCAAGGAGAAAGCCTTCCTTGTCAGTGGATTCCAGTTTCAGAATGGAGCTCCAGTGATCTGCAAAAGAGCTTGAACTCCTCCACACAAGTCAAGTGGTTGCACATGAAAGAGATGACACAGAAAAGCTGCAAAGTTTCCCACCTGACCACTGACTGTGCGTGGCCACCAGCTGAGGATGACATCAACAGCAGATGAGAAGTTGCTGTCTAAGTCATGGCAGCCTTTGCTAAATTCTTCACGTGGGTACCTCAAAATACTGGCACTCACTTTTCCAGCAGCACTCGGGGACAGCAGTGTAGAGAGAGCTGGATTTGAAAGCATCAGGCAGTAACCCACCCCTGCTGACACATGGCTAACTCCTGACTTCTGTACATAAATGCACTCTGCCTTTCTGGGAAGATGTGGAGGCACCTTGATTTGCCTCAAATGGGAAGGAGAATGGGGAAATTAATAATGAAAGAGAATGGAAAATAACCCCCCAGTGGGACGTTCCAGCATGAAGTCAATAGCCTGAGAGCAGGGGAAGGAGCTGTCATCTTAGGTGAAGCCTGCAAAAAGCAATATTGGGGGAAGGAGGAGGGAAGTTCAGCTCTCCAAAATACTGCGATTTCCCGTGCCAATTTCTCCTGAAAAATTAATAGAAATGGACGGAGTATCAGGTGTCTGTTGAGAGGAGATAGCTGAGTGGATGGGGCCTTCCTTACATTTAGGTACAGAGCATTTCAAATTGCCTGAATTTTGTTATTTTCTCTCTCGGTCAGAAGATTCTTTGTAAAATCTTTGCACAACAGTGCATGAAGGCAGCAGTGCTGTATTGTTGCCCTTGGTGCTAACAGGTAAGATCTGTGTGGATATTTGTGTGCTATGTCAGAGTGCCAAACCTATGGCAAAAGGGAAGCTTTTGGTTGATCCCAGCTTGTTTCCCTTTTCATGAGCTTGTTTCCCTTCTCATTGAGCTTGTTTCCCTTCTCATGTTCCTGGATGTAGGACTAAGGATGAACTCAGGTCTCCTCTCTGAAGCAAGAGCTCTAATTCCACAACTTAATTTGTGGCAATAAATGTTTAAATGTTCTGCACAATAAGAAACCACTCCCCAAAAAGTGACAGAAAGTCAATGGTATCCTTGTCAATTTCCTAGTAAAGGATCAAAATTCACTCAGCATGGAAAAACCAGATCCCCTAGAAAGGCTTTCCAGTGAGACTCCTTCCCTGCACAGCCAATGTAAATTCAAGTCTCCTCAGATCACAGCCCTACAGACCTTACTAGAGATGAGAAAAAAGAGAGCTGGCACCTACACTTTGCTCACTCCCCATCCAGAAGGACTGAGAAAATTCAACCCAACAAACCAAGCCCAGCTTTGAAGTTAATATATCAGCACAAAACCCCTCAAAAACTAATTTGATACTGGTGATGGCAGCACCACTTCCAGCCCAGGCAGCATTCCCCCCTTTGCCTTCCCCCAGGAGCTGTGGGGCAGAGCCCTACCTGCCTAGGTGTGCAACAGCCAGTGAGTGCAGCCCATGGGGGAGTCAGGGTTTGCCCCCCAAGGCAGGGCAGAGCAGCCCCCCGAGGCAGGGCAGGGCAGCCCCCCAAGGCAGGGCAGAGCAGCCCCCCAAGGCAGGGCAGGGCAGCCCCCCAAGGCAGGGCAGGGCAGCCCCCCAAGGCAGGGCAGGGCAGCCCCCCAAGGCAGGGCAGGGCAGCCCCCCAAGGCAGGGCAGGGCAGCCCCCCAAGGCAGGGCAGGGCAGCCCCCCAAGGCAGGGCAGGGCAGCCCC
>VZUI01064638.1:0-33148 GCA_013401135.1 Cettia cetti | reverse complement strand
AAAAAAAAAAAAAAAAAAAAAAAAAAAAAAAAAAAGCCTTTGTTAAATATTGTCAGAAAACCTTTTATTTTTATCAACAGTTCCCAAGGACATGCATTTTCTCAACAGCTTCATGGACAGGATATGCCAGTGGGAAAGATATGGGTTTTAATCACTGTCCCTCAGCCAGGCCAGGTGGAAGGAAGATGTGCTTTCTGTGGCTTAAACAAAGGTCTTGTTTCCAAAAGGAGCTGGCGATAGTGGCTGCTTAGCTAGAGGCAACCCAAAGGGATCCATGATCAAGGGACTTGGTCCTCCAACTTTCTGAAACATCAGAGTTTCAGGGCACGACAAAAATAACAACCCCAAAATGAACCACACAGAATCACATTCCCTCAAAAAAAACCAACCAACCAAAACCAGATAAATGGATGAGTTTTTGCCTGCCATCCACATGCAGGCTGGGGAAAGAGTCCCCTGAGATACAGATCCTGCTTTACAACTCCCAGCATGAACACAACTAGAATGTCACACTGGAAGCATCTCTCTAAACACAAATCCCTTCACAAACAGAAACACTTCATAATCGTTCTAATCATGACTGTCCCTCCAAATTTAAACATGCATTTAAAAAATAAATAGGGCAGGGGTGATGTGCAGGAACAGCTTGCTGCTTTTTTTTTTTTTTTTTTTTTTTTTTAAATCAATAAAACAGCCTTAAAGAGGCCCCCTCAAAAGAGTTCAGTTCATTTATTTTTCTTGGAAACTTCCAGTCTTCTTAACTCCTTTTAGACACATAAGAGGTGAATGATTAAGTTGAAACTATTATCTTTGCAAAGAACATCTCTGCTGGCTGCCTGCCAAGAGGAGAGGAAAAGTGAAATGAAATAAACAGGCTGGAGCTATTGTGTCCCTGACTGGTCCCTGTGGCGAGGTGCTGGGAAGCTTGGAGAAGTTGAAAGGAGGTCCCTGGGTGGGGGAACTGCTAATGAGGCAGGGCACATTTTGGAAGAAGGTTCTCTCTGGCCAGAAATACAAGGGTCTGAATAACTCCAGGTGAGACAGAGTCAGCCCTCGTACTGACAGGTGCCACTCGGAGCTGCAGCCTGCTGGTGGCCACTCCTGCCAGCTGTGGCTGCCAACTCCCCTTCCTCGGCCACCCCTCCAGAACAGGAAAGCAAAACCTCTGCCAGTGAAGGGTATGGAGCAACTCCAGCCTTACAGTGCCCTGCTCATGAGCAGGAATAATCTCCTCCTACTTGTCTCTGCATGGCTGGAGCCTAGGGCTGTGGGCAGGAGAGGGGCCCCTGCAGTGCTGGGCAGCAGCAAGGTGAGCAGAGACTTGTCCTCTGCCCCCAGGTGGGAACCCACTGAACCAGAAGTGTACCAGATGTGTGCCTGGCTCTGCCATCAGTCAGTAACAACCTCTGTGTCCAGCTCCCAGCTGACACATGAGCTTTGGGCAGACAGTGCCAGGCGAGTTTGGGAAGAATTAAGGTTCAGTGCATATAGAGATGAGCAATCTCAGGGTCTGACTCCCAGGGCTCCTGTAGTTACCACTCCCTTTGGGACTCCAAGCTCAAGGACAGCATCAAAAAGCACTGCTGTGCTGGCATCAAGGAAGCTCAAGAATACATCCAGCTTTTGGTGCAGGGAGACACAAGCTCTTGGGCTGCAGCTGTCTGGGGGGACAATTCACAGCCCTGGGATGACCTGGACACCAGGCTGCTCAGGGAAGGGGCTGTGCCAAGGGACCAGTGGTTGGCCAGACTGGAGATTAAACTTGATGGCCCACTGGGTTTATCCTCACAGAACACCCAGGCAAGTGAGCCTCTAGAAAGGTTACAAACACTTCCTCTGCAACAGCTCCATCTGATACAGCAGAAATTAGGAGATGTCCTTAAAAATGAGGTGTTTTAAAATACCTAAATAGTTAAAACAAGCTGTGGATTTAACTTGTCTTGAAAAGAAAGATGAGTTGGAAAACATTATAGATTTATTACTGCAAAGGGATTACAAACAACACTTCGATACCTTGCTCACAACAGAGACATCAGTCAGTGGACAGAGCAGTTGGATTCATGCAGGCAATTACAAAGGATGCACATATTGAAGTTGCTCCAAAAATTCCCCTTACTTGCTAATTCTGTTTCAAAACATGATTGGTAAGGTATTGCGAATTGTCCCTGGATCTGACTGAGCCAAGGAAAATCTTGAAATGACCACCATAGGCCCCCTTGTCTTATGTACCAGCTGACTTGCTTTGGAATCACCCTATTGGATTAGTCAAAAAAAAAAAAAAAAAAAAAAAAAGGTACAGAAGGGCCAGAAGTAACATTTACGTCACAAGTCACATCTGCTCCTGTAATTGCTTTCCTGTCGGCAGTTTTCAGTGGAGAAGGAAACCCGACTGAACCGGTATGCAACAATGGATTACAGTTCCCCTCCTTGAAATCTCCCAAGTTTTCTCGGGGAAAATCATGGCGCACAGCTGACCCTCAGCGTGCTGCCGTGGGGGCAACAGAAGAGTCAAATGCTTGGCTTTGACAGAGTGTTTACAGATCCCTCGGCAGGAAAGGAAAACGTAGAAAATCTCCCCTGTGAACTTCCTACGTGCGTACGTAGCCGCAGACGGCACAACAATGGCAAAGTCACCTGCCAGGCTGAGCTGCTGGAGGAGAGGAAAACCCATGAGAAAGTAACGGGGCTCATTGAGGCTTAATCTTCAGCCACGTGCAATCAAAAGAAAAACAGCCCGGCAGCAACAGCGGTGATAGCACTGCGTGCAGAACAATAGCACCGCAGCCAGGACAAGCTGTTAGAGTGTGGGTCACTTAGAAAAGAGCAGAAAATCTGGCAGACTACAGAGAAAGGGAATAAAAGTTAAGCTTAGTGCAAGCCATTTCCAAAGAAAACATGAAATGTGCATAAATTGTCTCATAGGTGAGAAAGGGGTGGGGTCTCTGCGAAGGGGATGATGCAAAGACTCTTTTACTATACAGCTTATCCTAGATAAGCTAATAGACAACTTCCTTCGCCTCTTTCAAACCAGAAGGAACAAGAGGGAGCATCTGTTCAGTGCTTCACCAGGGCCAGGATTTTCTTTGCCTGGATTTCAGAGCTTGATAGGTAAATCCTGAAGCATCTCAGCACTAAGGCACAGAAAATCCTTATTCCACTACTGCTGCTGTGCATTCTAGCAGTGGTATAATCTTTCCAGACTGGATGCCCTCCTGCTGCTGCAGCAGCATGTCTGGATACCAGGTGCTCTGCAGAGATGTCCTGAGCAGGACCGAGCTCACTCTGAATTTGCTCAGCCCCTCACCTCGCTGCCACCACGGCAGTGATGTACCTCTGCACACCGGAAAAAGCAGGTTTTTTGCTTCCCTGCACAGGGAGCACCACACAAGTCTTCTATTTTTAATTTTTCTTTTATAGCCCTGATGGTGCTGGGCACCCACAGCCCTTGCTGGCTCAGCCTGCCAGGAAGAAGCTTTGGCTGCCTCTCCATGTCAGCTGTTGGGAGAGCAGCCGTGACTTTCCCAAGCAGATGGAAAAATGATCTGCAATAAGCACTGGATCCAGACAGTCAGTATGACTGTTGATGCCAAATCTGCAGGGACTGATTCCTGTGCTATGCCTGTCAAGCCCAGAGCACCAGTCCCATTTCATTCATCTTCATTCAAAGTTTTCTTCCTTTTCTTAAAGAAGATCTAAAAATTATTCCAAAACTATTGTTTTAGCAGACATCCATATGGGGATAACCCAGACATCATATGGGGAGATTGCCACTGCTCCCTGAGCCAAACACATTCCCATATTTCCTGGCTGAGGATGGTGACCATCAAGACAAGCATTACGTTTCAGCTTTGCTTGAGCCTGAAGTCAGTGAACAGCAAGAGGGTCTCCATCTGGCGTCATTTTATAGCACTAGAACAATTGTCCTCCAGCAGCAGCCACTGCCTGCTAATATAAAAATACTTGGGAGAAAAAGCAATACATTTTATTAGGTTGGTAGGAGGGGAAAAAAGCTCTATTCAAGACTTCCATTAACTTTTATGAATATCTCTAAAGACATTTATTTTTACAACAGCATTGAAGCAGACGAATAAACCCAAGTTTCTTGACACTCACAATTTCTCACTAGAGGCAAGCCCAGAGCCTCTGTGTCCAAGCCCTGCTCACATGAGGAGAAGCTCTGAAAGCCCGAGCCTGTGAGAGGAAGGGAGGCCCTGTGGCATGTTCTGTGCTCATACTCTAGTGCTGCTGCAGGCTCCCTGAACGAGCTTCTCTGCATCACTGTTTTGTGCTGGGGATGTTCAGGTCTGCTTCTGGAGTCCCACCAAGCACTGAAATAACCTGTCCCACTGCAGATCCTAGCTTATGATAAACAGAGATCATCTTTTGCTTGAAAGCTTAGTATTTCTACCCAATTAACACCATGCACCTTCTCTTGACTTTGGTAACTCTGAGCATTCCTACAGCCCATCCAAATTTCAGCTCTTTCAAACCCTACCACACTGCTAGCTGTTGCAATCTCTGGAGGCAATGAGATCCTCAGCCTGGGATCACCTCCCATGAAAAAACTTCCTCTAATCTGAATTTACCACCTTCTAATTTTATTGAATACCCCTTTGTTCCAGTGTCCTAAGACACGGTCCCATTAGTCTATTTTTTCTAGACTATTTATTATTTTCCTTCCCCTCTTAAAACCTAAAGTTAAGTTACGGAAGGAGAAAAAAAAAAAAGGAAAAGAAAGCAAAAAGCTTCCCAGGAAATTGTTCAGATAAGAATTGGTCATATTTTATGGTGTGGCCTTGCTGCTCCCTACAGCTGTTGCAAACAAAGCCAGTGTGACGTTGGGCTGTCGGGAGAGAGATGCAGGTGTGGTGCACTGGCATGGGAAGGGCAGGAGCCAGGGAGCAGAGGAATGGAGGCACTGTGCTCATGGCACCAGGAGCACCCACCCCCAGCACTGCCAGCATCACAGCTAGGGATTTGCTTGGATTTGAGATCGGGATAGGCAAACCCTGAGGCACCTCACCATTGCAGCTCCCACGCAGACACTGCTCTCAGAGAGGGGAAGGTCCCTCACTGCCCAAGCATGTTCTGATTCTCACGAGTTGTGCTTTCATCAACCCAATGGGAAATGACAAAAATATCCCTTGGATGAGTAGAAGCCCCTCAGCAGGGAGCACTTTCCTAACAAGACTTCCAACACCAGCTGGGAAGCAGCCAGCTGCTCGGGGTGTCTGCAAGGCTGCTGTGGCAGGTGGCTCCTGCCCTGTGCAGCTTTGGGAATGTGCTTTACTCTGCAGCCACTGCTAGATATGAAACAGAGGACCCTCAGCCCCCTCTGCAGACACAGTTCCATCCTGCATACTTTATGCTTTCAGCTGCATTCTTAGAGCAGGCCTG
Source organism: Cettia cetti (assembly GCA_013401135.1). Lineage (NCBI taxonomy): Eukaryota > Metazoa > Chordata > Aves > Passeriformes > Sylviidae > Cettia > Cettia cetti. The sequence continues at coordinate 27,751 of VZUI01064638.1, read as the reverse complement.
ATTTGTCTGCTGATGCACTGCCCAGCGACTGTGCAGGTTCTACTGGGAAGGTCTGAGAAGCTCACAGAAGCTGAGTGACATGGGACCAGATTTAATATTGGTACAAGCAAGATGGTCCCATTGGTCCTCTGCTGGGCTTTTACAGTCCAAGGGCATGAATGAGCACCTCGTGCTCAGCTTCAGCAGCAGACATTTGCCCCTGGGTTGCCTTTTGTCTTCTGCCTTCCTTTGAACCAGTTGAACAACAAAAGCTCCAATGCTGCTGTGCAGCTTCTGGAGTCATTTCCCAAGAGATCCTTTCCAGCAACTCAAGCAGCTGCATCCTACCATCATCCAGAGGCTCTCAAATACCTGAGCAAGAAGACCTGGTACGACAGGGGTTTATTATTCCCTGTGGAACAGCCCAGCTCTTGTGCCCAGTCTAAGGCCACAAACTACTGGGACAATGCAATAATCAATGCAATAGTCCCTCCAGCTCCTTCACCCAGCAAATCATCAAGCAGCTCTAGTGAAGAAGGCTGGGACACCAGGGGCAGAAGCAGCAGCTTCTCACCCATCCCTGGCTAGAAGCAGGAGCAGGGCTGCCTCTTCTTCAGTGCTCAACCCAGAAACCTCAGCTCACCCTTCCCTTCCTGGCACAAGGGGAGTCCAGCTTTGGCTCCTTATCCAGGCTGACATAATTTAGAGATCTTCCAAAGGTTCTAAACAGCCCTGAAGGGTCCAGAGCAAAGCATGCAGTGAGCAAGTATGGTGCAACCAGCTTGTTCAGGTACTTGTCAATTAGAAGCATAAAACCCCACAAATGCCTCAGGATATTATCTCCTAAAGTGAGACAAAGCTCCTTTGCTGGAACGGCAGACACTTGTCTTTTCTCGGGGAAAGAGGCTCTGCCTCCTTGCTTTGCTTCCAGGGATCGATGTCCCAGGGGCAGGACATGCTGTGCATGAGAACAGCACACTCTGCTCAGTGCACTGGGATTGTCCCCCACTGCAGGGAGGAAAACAGCTCAAGGCAGTTCCATTTTAAACTCAGGACGATTCCTATTTTGGCTAGGATAGTTTTTTTCAACTGGTTGCTGCATGTCTGTGCAGCTCCTGCTCCCCGTGCAGAGAAGCTCCATGTATTGTCAGCAAATTTTCTTGCTCCAAAGCAGCATCAGTCTGGGTACAATGAATCCATCTCTCTGTTTCTGCACCTCAGGGAAGTTTCTCTGGGGCTGGGGGATGCTCTCCACCCCCAGGCCGGGGCAGCAGGCTCATCCCGGGGCTGTGCTCCCAGCCCCATGTGCAGTACCCGACTGCCCTCTACCCGAAAGCGTGGGATGCACAGCGCGCAGCTCCTCAGCAGCCGGCCCCTTCCCACCCCGCGCAAAGCAACGCTGTCAGCCATAAAAAATTAGAATAAATGCATCCAGTCCCCAGGACATACCCTCTTTAGCTTCTCAAGACTCATGCCACAATGCCCCGAGTAAGGAAAATGTGCCATTGCAAATGTTTATAACATCTGATTTAATGTTACGCAGTTTCTCCCAGCCATAAACCAGAACAAATACTCCCAAGATTTATTACATCCTTCCCTCTAGGGCCTTAAGCAATTGAACTTGATTAATTCAGCAGTTAAACAGCACTGAGAAGAAGCATGATGATTTTGCATCCAGGATTCCAAAGACACATACTGTTTTCCACAAGGATTTAGGTCTAAACCCAGGGAGATGAATCTTTAAATATGTACTTATCCATATGCATGGGATAATATGTAATGGATGTTTCCTTCTTGCAGAGATGCTGTGCTAAGTCTCTTCTTGCTCCCTGACATCAAGAATTCTTCATCACTTTTTGTAGCAGTAAATACCTATTCCTAAGCTTACAATGTGGATAGGACAGATGTTTGCAAGCTTGCCCTTAGTGCAGTGTCATTTTGAGTGAAAGAAACATTTCTCCAGTACCACTGTTGACAGGAGACAACAAGGGGGGAGTTAACTTCTGGTGCATTTCTCCTGTAAACACAAGCAGTGTGGAGAAACTTCCCTCTGCCTGAACCCACATAAACAAATTTGACTCAATTCTGCTTCCTTGCAAATCTATGGAAGAGTTTTGAAAGCTCACTATTTCCTTTCCCTGCATGACAGCGAAGTTTCCACGAAGGAAGATTCCATGATGTTGGTAGCACGCTGGTGTCAGAGTACCGGGACAGGTGGTTCTCCTCCACAAAGGCATTGGAAAAACAAAGGCCAAGGGTTTCTTACACATTTCCTTGGGACCTCTCAGGTCAGGTCTGTGCAGGTAACAGCTCTTCAAACCCAGCTAGGAAATATGAAAGGGAGCAGGAAGAAAGCAGGGAGCATTTCTGCTTCACAGCTTCTTCTTGAGTCCCATTCTGTCCTGAGAGACTCATGTGTCCAAGAAAGGGTGTAAGCCAGGGAACAAAGCCAACCTTTTTGCATACAGTTAATAAATTTTTGGAAGCAAAACCAGAACAGACCACTTGTGGTCACTGTATTGCCCTCGAAGTTCTAGAGCAATTCAAAATAACAAACCTACTTTATATCATCACTGCAGTGACCAGTGGGTACTGGATAGGGTGTACTTCAGTTAACTATAATGTACAGAATTTATTATAAATCAAACTCTTTACTGTACAAGGCAATTTTCAAGTACTGCAAGGCTCACAAGGGGTTTTTTTACAGCTGATTTTTCAAGTATTGAAAAAACATCAAAACAATATTAATTGAATGCTCCCTATGCCCTTCCATATCCTCAAAGACATTTACACATCTTCAAGTAATCAAGAAAAAACAGCCTAGATTGTTTGCATCTGATGGGCCATTACTGCTCTACAATACCCACTGGAAAACCATGTTAACAGTGCTTTGACAATAATGTATTTGAAGCTACACAAAAAAAAAAAAAATGTGGAGTGTATAGATTAGTGCTTCAAATTCATTTGAAATATGGCCTAGCATTTGTCTTGGCTGCATTAACAAGGTCTGTTTTACCAATACATTTGTATTTATGATGACTTAGGGCAGATTATAGTTGTTAAAATTTGTCCTCCTGACATGAAAACACTACTTTGTCATTAATACATTTTGTAGAATAAACTATGATGTCAGGTCAATGTAAAGGGTAAAAACTTTCCTAAAGTATGCACACATCATTTTTTTAAAGCTATTGAGCCTAATGGAATAACAAAGGTCATAATAACAAACCATTACAGCTTTGGTCTTGGCAACTATGTCCACAGAAGAATCCTCCAAGAAACAATCATCATTTCTCCAATGTTATGGCATTAGGACGACAGGAATGGTTCACAAATGAGTCATGTGAGCCCAGAAACGCAGTAGCTATGTGAAAGCTGAGCAATCAATTATTCATTTGTTTACTGAGAGCCTTCTCAGCTGACATTAACCAGAACTTCTTAAAAAGAAGAACTTTACAGCTGTCCTTGGCTGTCCCACGAGGCTGCGCTCAGAAGTTGAAAAGATTGCTTAATTTCTTTGTAAGTAATCTGGTATTTTTATTGAAATAAACAACATATGGGTTAATTAACTGGGTTCAGCCTGAGACCCAGCAGGTGTCAAAATACCAGAGACCCAGGGCTGGGTGGATGATAAGATGGAAGATCAGGGCAGGGAAGAGAACCTTCAAACAACCAAATTGAGCTCTTGTTCCAAATGCAGTACACAAAATCCCAAGCAAGCTTTCCTGTCCATGGCATATTGAGGATACAGATACATATCTTTGTGGCAATAAAGCATGCAGTTAATCTGCTCTGATTGAATTACATTTTTTTCATTTCTTAGTGACTGTTTATCCTAGACCCTGACAAAGCTGTTAAGACTGAAAAAATTTCAACAACAAATGAGCACGATTTAAAGAGATTTAAGCATCACACCTTCAGCTCTCTTTAATCTATGTTCTTTTTGCCTTTTTTGGTATGAAGAACCCATCCAAACCAGGGAAAACTGCAACACAAAAGGAACTGAGAAAATTTGGACATAAACACAGTGCAATGAAATTCAAAGCAAGCTCATAAAAAGAGCTAATCTGAGGGGAACTAAGAAGTTGTTTGGGTCTGTTAGTTTGTTGGGGTTTTTTTAAAAGTTTCCTCTACACGCTAAAACTGATGAAGAACAATAAAGCTTAGGATAAATGTAGACTGCATTTCTGCAGACAGCAGTAAAATGTTTATACTCCATCAAATTACATCTGAACTCTGTGAATATTTCAGATTAAATCAAACTGATAAAGACTTGAAATAGTAATATCTTTCATGCTGACATTCTTGTTGTGTTCAGGTTGAATTCTCAAGATGCTATCTGTAATACCAAAAAAAAAAAAAAAAAAAACCAAAAACCTGCAACTATGGAATTGGAGATTTTGGTTTTTTCAAAATTACCAGTAAATCAAAAATTTCCTACCTTGACCTTTTGGTATTTACCATGATCAGTTAGCCTCAGTTTAATTCCATGTTCTTTTCCAGAATAAATGCAAAAAATGTGTTCATATTTTAGGAGACATATCACCCTTTATATTGGCCTGCATCTACTTCTAGAAATAAGGACAGTAAAACTACACTGTTTTAAGAGTGTAACTTATGGCTAGACCTGATGATCTTAAAGACCTTTTCCAACTTAAATGATCCTATGACTCTTTGAAAAGCCTGTAATATTTATGGGGTTTGTAGAAAGAATTCAGATTTTGGCAAGAAGAGAGTCCATCAGGATTTAAGAGATGGTGTGGCACTGCTGTGAGACCCACTTGCTGAAGAAAGAAGGGTATCACTTTTCATATTTTTTTAGCATTTCTAGAGACTTTGACTTAGGAACATCCTATGCATTTTTCTTGAACCCACTGTCCCTTCTCCATCGTTTAAAAAAACAACTGAGTAAAACTGGCACTTACAGAAGAACAGCTGGGATTGCTGGAGTGCCTTGCCAGCCAAGGAAAGCTTGGACGAGACCCAGGAGTCCTGTTTTTACTTCTTCCCCTGATCACGCCTAATGATACTGACTCCTCAGATAGGTAATTACTAAGCACAGTTCCATCTTCCTACTTTATGAAGAAAGCAAGTATCAGTCCACCCATGTCAGAGATAAAATACAGGAGGCTCAGAAAGGTTGTGCAGGGTCACGTTAGGCAGAGCTAGGAACAGAATCCCTGTCTAAACAAAAGTCTCATCCATTTCACTCCACCACTCTCCTCTAAATGATTATGCCGGTCCTGCGAGCTATAGGTGCCTGCACATAAAATACTCCCTGTCTACTTTCACTAACAGATAAATGAAGAGATAACCATTACCAAAACAAAAAGCAAATGAGAGAATTGGCTTTTCTGCATTAGACACTGCAAAGAGGAAACTCAGGAGAATTTAGGGAAATTCTAATTCCCAACATGCAGCTACAGCAAGAAAATAGATGGATAAAATATGCATCACCATCCTTCTAATAAAATTATCTCTATTATCACTGGTTTCTTCTCAAGATACTTAACCATCTAATACAAAAACCTGCACAGAAGGAATCTGGTAATTGTTGCCTTTGATAGACATACCTTTAATCACCTTTTCTTTTAAGTGTGTTACTCTTGTCTTAGAATTGTGGTTTGCTTTGTTTGGGTCTCTTTTTTTTTGCTGCACACATGAATTGAGGGATGGAGTTACACAGATACATATACACATACAACATAAAGACCAGGAGCTGATCAAAATGAAAGCCCATAACCTTAAGTCATATGTAACTAGACACCATAAAAAAAATCTGATTTAAACAAACTTCTCAGCATTTCAGTTGGTTGAAGCTCTTATACGTGAAATACACTGTAAATACATACAATTAGTGGAAACATTATTCATTTACACAAGGTCTGAGCTGCTTATTCAGATCAAAGAATGAAGCTGTCATAAAAAAGTCTAAAAAGTGTAGAAAGTGAGATTATGAAAAAAGAGAATTTGAATATCTGAGTTACAGTCCTATTTTCAAATAGTATACTGTTTTATGAAGTTATTTGGAAAACTGGTCCCACATATTAATTAATTTTCAATGGCAAAAATGACAGGACAATATTATTTCTAAACAATTCTAATAGGTTAAGAAAGCAAATAATGAGTAATAAATTTTTATTTATTATTATTTATTATTATTATTTATAAATTATTAGGAAAGAGAGCCAGGGCAAGGAACCACCTCATGAACACTGCTGAGTAAGGACAAACTCACAAGGACAGATTAGCAAAGGGAGAGCAGACAGGTGGTGAGGAATGCAAATGAATAAAGACTACCACAATACAGATAATGGTGCTCATGACTAAGTGACTTGCAACAGCTGTTTTACAGCATTCCTTCTGCTTGATAAAAGTTTTTCAGGTCACTGTTCAAGCTATAATTGCACAGAGAAGAAAGCAAAACCATCCCATCCCTCTCATCTAACCTAAGTGAGTTCTAGTTACATTAGTCTGCTTGAGGAGGTACAGTAAACAAGAATTGCCTTCCCTGTCATATTCCTTTTGTTTCCTTACTCTGCCAACCAGATAAACATATGGTCTAAAATATAATTCATATTAATTTCAGGACTGTTGTTCTATTAGACAGAGTAAGCATATGTTGTAAGGAAAACCTGAAGATCAAACATCAGTATATCACTTGGTGGCATGAGAGGAAAGAATAAATAAAGTTTGGCCAGTCACAGGATTAGTGTATGAGTAGTATTTTTCCAGAGGTCAATATGATGCAAAACACAATTCAGAAGGGATATGAGAGAGAGAGAGAGATAATCTTTCTCAAGAACCCAGCCGAAAGAGTTGCATTTTCCAGTATTACCAAACTACCTAAACAGCAAGGGGAGCAAAGTTCCCTGAAACGTTCAGCCCCAGGTGATCTATGCTCCAGTAACAGCAACAGAGCCCTGACAGGTGAGCAACAGCAACTCTATTCAAATATAGGTTTAAAGTGTATTTATACTTTAACTATGATTTAAGATCCTAACTTTTGTATTTATTTAAAAAGCAGCAGCACTGTCAAACATCTGACAGTAAGAGTAAAATACAGCTTTACTTCTTGAACATCTGGAAAAAAGACAGGAGTAGGAGAACAGTTTGCTGACAACTGTAGAGCTAGCACAGATTTAGGACATCGTGTTGCCAAATGCAAATCTCTTCCAGGCATGAGTGAAAGATCCTCAGCTGGATCTGTCCTTCGGGATGCAGAGGATGTCAGTCTCTCAAATTAATGATTCCCTTTCCTGGAAACCTACAGTTTGTTGTAACTATAGGAGCCTAAAGTTCATGCACAGTCCTAAGACAGACTAGAGAGGTCATGCTGAATTCTTTTATCTGGAGAACTTTATGAGTTTTGTAAGATGATCAGAAGTAGATAGCTTGGTTTAGTTGCATTGAAGCCCGTTATAGGCAGAGTTCTCATTTAGCCTTACAGACATCCTAGTGGGCAGGTACACGGCAGCAGACCACATCAGGGCATCTTGGAGGTAGCCTTTCAGCTGGAACAGGTCTTACAGCAGAAGTGCTGTTTCCAGTGCTGCATTTTTGTACACAAATAACATGGTAACACAAACAGGGATGCTCCTGTGTGGTGAATTTATCAGGCTCATCAGCTCAGACATAAAAAAAAGAGCAGAGCTCTGAAGGATGCAAGACAAACAAACCCCTGCAGTTCCACAAAAACATCTTGAAGAAAGGGAAAGACAAAGATCATCTATAGCACACTGAGATCTCAAGTCAAATCTTACTCACTCAGGTGAAACGATTTTTCAGTTTCAGCTTTCGGTCCTGGAGATGCAGGATGTATGTTTTTTTAGGGCTTACAAACCTTTAACTTTTAGTTTAAAGGAGATAAGTAGAAAAAGGCCAGTGATTAAGGCTATGTGTATTCAAACAAGAGCTGAAATGGGGAACATGTCAGTAATCAAAAAAAAAGAACAAATAAGTCACCCTAAAAGCAATTTTCAGTGGAAACTGAGGGTAAAAAATACACCATATTGCACTGTGAGCTTTGACAAGTATAAATAAGAACTGAAGAGAAGCCATACAGGTTTGTTGCACTCACTGGATATGTGAGGCCAATTCAGCTTGTCAGTGTGCCCAGACTGAATACAACCTAGGTTTTGTTTACTTTGTTGTTTTTTTCTCAGAAGGTGCAGGGAGAGTTCAAGAGCAATCTAAATCTCTTTCTAAATCTCTTTCTATCCAAAGTTATCTATTGCACAATAGGCAGGAATTAGGATTTGTTGTTAATGATTGAAAATGCCAGATCTATTATGCAAGTGCCTGAATCCATAGGCTAAAATGTTTTGACCACCTTTCTGGACTTACAATTCTAGACAGAATTTACAGAGTAAAGTAGCAACACAAAAAACCCAAACCCAATCAACCAGCAAAACCACCGAAACAACACAAGGGGGTGGAAAAGACTCTGACTAACCATTCAATTTTAATGCCTGCTCTAAGGCAGGATCCATTACTATATTATACAAGGGGTGTCCAACTTGTCCTTAAAAATCTCTACCAGCAAAGCCTCTCCTGATACCTGCACACCTTTGTCCACCTTCTCTTTCTCTTGAAAAGGAGGCTCAGGTGAGCTCTACAACTCTCTGAAGGAGGTTGTAGCCAAGTGGGGGCTAGTCTCTTCTCCCAGGTAATAAGTGACAAGACACGAGGAAATTACTACAAGCTGTGCCAGAGGAGGTTCAGGTTGGACAATCAGGAAGGTTTTATTCACAGCAAGGGTTGTTAAACACTGGAATGGATTATCCAAGGAAGTGGTGGAGTTACTGTCCCTGGAGACATGCAAGAAACAACTGGATGTGGCACTCGATACCATGGTCAACTTGACAAGGTGGTGTTTGGTCACAGGTTGGACTCAATCTCAGAGATTTTTTCTAACATAAATGATTTTATCATTCCCCTTTTATCACTCAGAAAGGTTTTCCTAATACCTAACCTGGACGAGCCTGCTGCTCAGCTATACACAAACTGAGGGTTACCATACATTCATGTCTCTTAAATCCTATTTGTTTATGAGGGCAGACTGTTTGGGCTGCAGTAATATTAGGGAGATAGGATGCCCTGCAGAGAAGCCATTCTGGTGTCTGTTCCAGCAGGCAACATTAAATCCTGAATGAGCCTTTTGCCCCTCCCCTCATAGAAATGAAATGCACTTCTGGCACTACTGCAGCTGTGGACTACCTGTGGTGGTAACACATGATTATCACCAGGCCTTGCTTTAGAAAGGGAGACAGCTACAGCCTGTACTGCAAGGGAAGAGGAACTAAAGGCTCTGGACCCAAAAGCCAAGAACAAGATAAATAATCACTCCTGTAAGCAAGCAGAGATAGCCCTCAAGCAGAATTCAAGTGTTACCTCCATTCTGGATTCAGCCTGGCAAAGCCCTGGCTGGCTCAAAGTTCCTTGGCCTGCACCACCATGGGCTTCCAGACCCAGCTAATGTGCAGTCTGCCTGCTTGCACGCCAAAGGCTCCTGGATGCTGCCAGCTCACTGCACATGCCCTGCACAGCACACACAGGCTCCTGCCTGTCTTGAGAAATGCCTGGCAGCCCTCCAGGAGCCACCACTTTCTGACTGCAAAATGCTGGCAGTCTGACCGTCATTATCAAAGCATTTTATCTCTCATGTTTCACTCTGCTCTTCTCCAAGAAAGAGAGGATGGTCATCCATTCCCCTTGGGGTTTATAAGGAGCCAGGTGAATTAACACACCTGAGGTGCTGAAAGCCCTTCATGAGGTGGCCAAAGGAGTATTTTACAAGTGACTCCTGGCTCTAATTCAGAAGTGGTTTCCTGCTCCTCCTGTTGGCTATAGAAGCAATATTCAACCATGTTTTCACAAGCTTGTGAAAGAGGGTTTGGAGATTCTTTGTGCCCTCCACCACCCATGGGTGCCACCTCCTTTGCACAGAGCTGCTGCAGCACTGTTGAGCAGCAATGTGAAGCAGGCTGGTGCCTGGGGCTGAACCATAGCAGCCCAGTGCTCAGAGGAGGGATTTCCCCAGTCTTCATCCAAAACGTAGTGGAAATGCACCTCTTTTTTCGTAATACATGAAGTGGTTTTTTCCATTTGTTCTGATCCATCAAAAGGACATTAAAAGAGTGTTAAAAATACTCAGTTTTGGCCAAAATGAAAGGGAAAATGGGGGAGTGAGAGAGAGCAGTGTGTGGTTTGGGGGTGGGGGCACTGGACTGAGGAGTACCATTCCTAAATCTCAATGCCACCTCAAAAGCTTCCCAGAGATTTCCTTTTCAGGTGATCATTTTCCCACTTGTTTAGTCCGTGTTGCAGAATTTGCCAGAGCATCTTAAAAAAGAGAAGAGATGCTTGAAAGGTTTTGCTTAGCATAGTTACTGCTCCTCAGAGACTGATAGCATTTACAGCATTTTCAAGAAGCTGATCTGTATCAAACCTTCATGCCACCTTTGTGTCCCTGCCTAGCATGAGCATGTTCCATGCAATTTATGGAAGGCTCCCTGCTATTCAGCCATACCACTGGCAGGGACTGGTTCCATTCACATATGCAAATGAAACAAACAAACAAAAAAAATGATGCACAAAACTTCACTTGGGATGGGTCTGAAGAGAGAATCTTGGTCAGTTATTTATTTCTTAGCACTGATGAGTGCCAAGACTTAATTTCCTTATGGGGTAAAAACTGAAAGCAGAACTTCTGATACCAATGGGATTAGACATAAATAAATTCATTCTAACCAAATCAGCCTGGGATGTCCTATATCCCAAATTGCTTTTGCATCTTTCTTTCCTTCTCAGTATATCATCTTCGAGAAGTAGATATTTGGCATGCAGGTGATGCATTAATCAAAAGCTTCTGTGACAGCAGAGGCACAACCAACATTATAGGAAAGCCTTTCATACTGGAAAACCCCACAGGTCCCAGCACAATGCAAAAGACAGCAAAAGATTTACTGGAGTTTCAAAACCAAAATTAGTAACATTATTTTCCAGATAAGGCCAGCAGCCAGCCCTCAGCAGAAGGGTCACAGCAAAAGCTAAAGCAGGCTGCAGCTGGTCACTGGCACAAGGCTGCTCTCCAGTTCCACTGGGTACCTCTGGGGATGTCACCTGGTACCATCCAGCACGTGGAGGCCTCTTTTACCAGGCTGTAGAGATGTGCACACATTGGAGCAGGGGAGGCTGCTGGGTCAGCTCGTCACCTCTGTGCACAGCATCCCCACAAGTGCCACAGGGGCACCTCAAAGGTGCACAGCCCTTTGATACAGTAAAGCCCACCACGCACCAGGGCTTGGCATTTTCAACAGGGGACCCCATTTATGACCATACACTCTTGAGAAACCTGCCTGACATACTGGGGTTAAACAGAATCCCAGGAGAAACACTGAGGGTTCTATGCTCCCAACAGAACTTGCCCTTATCCAGTAGAAACCCATTTTTCACCGGGCTTAATTAATTATGATCATAGTTCTTCACCCTTTCCTTCCCCTGACCTCACCACACACTAAGGTGAGCGGAGAGTCCCAATGCAATCCCAACACCCCCTTCCCATCTGGCTGCACTGCACCCTGAATGGCTACATGGGCAAATGGACTAAGAGCCACTGAAGGTCTAGGAAAGATGTTTAACCTGCAGAAAAGGAGACCGAGCACTCAAATGCACTAAAGGATGCACCATCTGTATGACAGCAAGGGACTTAAAGTGCAGCAGGAAGCACTGAAGCTGGACATTTAGGAGAAACTCCCTTTAAGGTGCCTTAAGCCAGGTCATTTTCCAGTCACTAAACATAGATGAGGAAAGAAGAAAGAAAACTAAGCCAAGAAAAATAAAGACAGAAAAGAAAAAAAGACAACCCAGCCCCCCAACAACAAATCAATCAACTTTTAAAGCTTCAAAAGCTAATTATCACAACTTCATCTAGGGCTGGGACACTGTGTACCTTCCTGCTTTATTCCACTAATGCCAGGAGACTTTTAGTCCAGAGGATGTACCAAAAGCAATGCCTCCATTTTTTTAGTGGAAACCTGCCAGGAAAGAAAACAGAAAAATCCATGCATCTATAATAGCTTGTAGTGAGCATAAAACAAGAATAGCAACCTTCACATTTTGCAGGAATGGAGCCTCCATTCCCTTCTACAAGTTAAACATGCTATCCCAAAGAGATTTTCTCATGGGAAAAAGTAAGCAATCAGGAATGGAAACAAACTGGTAAGAACTGATTATGTTGCTAACTCTGAGATGCCTTCAGACATTTGTTTGGGGCAGCCTTGGGGAAACTGACAAAATAAAGTATTTGAGTATAAATGCAAAGCACACCATTTTGAAATGAAGGTTGATTTCTCAGACGTTCAATAATAAATATATATGGATGCATATATACACATAGACACATATACCACAAACAGCTGACTACTTTATGGGTTTATGATGGAAAGGAAAACATCCCTATTGCATTACCCAAGGAAAAAAGTGAGAGAGGAGAGAAGGAATTGGATTGCTTTTCAAAATCACATTTGTGTTGTATGATTTTTTTGCGGTGAATTTCAAGATTTTGCAATTTTTGGGAGAACATGCAGACTAAATACTGACTCTCCACAAATAAACCTTAAATAAAACCAAAAGCATTATATGACATCTCTTTTAAATAATGGACAATCAAATTTTATTTTTTAAAAAGGATAAATGAGGTTGGTGTAAGTGTGGTTGCTTTCAGACTCACCTGCAGGCATGTGTCCTCCAAATTTACAAATTTAAAATGGTCTTCAAATCCAGCTCCAAATCCACTTTGACAGCTCCACCTAGATGAACAGATAAAATACACTGACCTCACCTTTAATTAACAGAGGATATGCTAAAAAGCATCTGTGGGAGGCCCCTTCAGAACAGGCATGCAAGAGACCCTATCCAAACCTACTCCATTTAAAAAGGGCAAACAATCCCAGGGGGATGGGGGAGGGCAAGAACTATCTGTGATACTAATATGACTAATAGCTTTAAATATAGTTTATTTTCTTCAAATGTAGCTGGCATCAAATGTTGTCCTGTACATAGAAAGTTCAGTGGGGTAGGAACAGCTATTTTAGAGTTGAAGGAAGCTCAGCAGAACACAAGACAAGCATTGGTGTTCCAAGGCTCTCGTAAGAACGCTAAACTTGACAGGGCTTTTTAGGAAAATGCATTTTTACTAAAGAGATGCTGGCAGAGGGCTTCATAATGATGAAATGCATTATGTGAAGGACTCACTTTTGGTCAGCTTGTGACTTCTCTTCTGCTTGGAGCTGTGCTATCAGCAATCTTTTTCATAATACGCAGCAGAAAAAAGACAGGGATTTTTAGTTTTATTAGCGTTTGGAGGTTTTTTATGGGGGAGGGAATATTTTTGGGTTTGTCTTAACTTAAATGAAATAATATTTTAACATATCTGTGCAGATAAGGTGATAATTTTCATTTTAAAAGCAGACCAAAAAAAAAAAAGCTTTAAATGCAGTGATTTTTGTGGCCAAGCAAAGTAACTAAGGCTTCAGACACAATCTAAATTCTATAGGTGCAGGAGCTCATCTCTTCTGCTTCTCATGCAAGGAGACCATCCAGCCATGCCATCCATAGCTCCAGTTTCTCTACAGCTGGTATGTCCAATACTTACTGGGAAGATGGTGAGGCACTGGCACAGGATGCCCAGAGAAGCTGTGGCTGTCCCATTCCTGGAAGTGGTGAAGGCCAGGTTGGATGTGGCTCTGGGTAACCTGCTCTAGTAGAAGGTGTCCCTGCCCATGGAAGAGGGTGGGAACTAACTCATCTTTTAAGTCCCTTCCAATCCAAATCCTTCTGTGTTCCATACAGAATAAAAAAAGGGAAAAGCACACTTTTTTTTTTTTTTAGTTTTTTTTTTAAAGTTTTAGCAGCTTTCCATTGTCTGCTGCACTGCCTGACTTCCCTCAGCTCCAGCTGCATGTTCAAACTAAAGCAAACTGATAGCTTTTGCTCTTGGCAATCTTAAAATAGATACATGTGTTGCTTACCCTTTCATGGCTGCACACCACTGACGCCAGCGCTGCTCCCACCACTTTCCAAGAGAGATTCCACAAGGCCAACCTGAGCCCAGGTGATAAACTGAGCCAGATCATCAGCACTGCCACAGAACTCCCAGCAAGCTGTTTAAATTTTATCTGCTCTCAGCATCCTCCCAGGGGCTGATAAGGCCCAGCAGCCTCCTGGAGCACAGCTGCTCCCAGAATGGGTCCTCTGAGAGTGCACAGCCAACACTGCCACTGCTTAACAAAGAAGACTTGCTCTGATGGAGACCCCAGCTGGCCACTTGGCCAGGTGTTTGGGTAGCACAGCTCAGTCCAGTTTCTCCAACTAGAGAGCAGTAACACACAGGGTTGTGTGCAAGCAAGGTGCAGCACAGACCTTCTGTCCATCAGACCCAGTGCCCAAGAGCTGCTCTTATATGAATTGGCTTTTGAAGGACTCCAGTGTGTGCCTCTGCATGTCAAGCAAACTCAACCTTTTCTTAAAACCACTTCCAGGGCTGAGAAGATACTTTCAGAATTCCATGAAAACTGTGAGCTATTTTTCCAGGCTTTTTACAACTAAGTTTAGAGAGATGGATCTATTAGTCTTGGTGCTTCCCTTCAAAGTTTAATTACACAGTAACAGGCACCCCTAATTAGGATGTTTGTGACTCACATTTCTGAGCACGTGAACATGAACTGGAAGAGATTTAGTTCTGCTAAAAGTCGTGCAGCCTAGGATGCAGAAAACGATCATTGGACAGCTTTAGGTCTACTAAACAGAAATAAAGGGCAACTGAAGGAAATGAAACTTTATGTCACCTGTTTCTTGAGCTAACTGCAAGGACAATATTCTGCTTCACCTTAAATATACCCAAGGAATGGAGAGTTAATATGGACCACCAAACTGCACAACTGCAAACACAGTGGAAGATAATTTTTCAGTGCGTGAAGTCCTTTATATTTGACAGGATCTAGGACATTTTTGGTATTCTTCATCTCTCCCAGGATCTTCTTGCAGTTCAATTATTACTGTGGCTTTTGAACTTTTACCAAAAAATCAGTTTTCAAAGCATGGAGGAACCTGGCCCTGTGGCCCCTGCTACATGAAGAGATGAAAGCAGATGTTTTCCAACATATGTTGGCGTTTTCCAACTCTGAACTTAATGTCTACTGCTTTGTTTTCCGCAGCCGAGGACACTGCACTCTTACCCACTCATTTTGGTTTCTTTTTAGTCCTACACGTCTATGTGTGAAATCTTGAAAAAGAAGAGATTTAGCTGCCTCATAACTTATGCCAAAGTGATGTAGGTAGGTCTGTTGAAAATAACAGTGCATGATTCAGTAAAAGTAATTGTGGCTGTTATGACTGAGGAACTGTCATCCTACATAATCTCTCAAAGATAAACCTCAATTAACAGTGAATGAAGCCGTTTTTTTGAACTCAACAGTAAAGAGGCTATGAGAGTTAGCACATCAGTGAAGCACAATAATTGTTGCATTGTGCTTATTATCTAGTGCCTAAAGAAAGTGAGAACAGTCAGCTGTTAAACAAGCAGTGATAAGCTGTCAGAACAATTTTGTGCACTAGAGAAGATACAATTCTCTACAATACTGCTCCTGGAGGAAAGGGGAATTTCAGCCAGCCTAGGTGTCTCAAGCATAACAGTCCAAGGGCAAAGAGGAAGTGCTTTAGCTTTATAGTGTCAGAAAAATGAGAGGTTCCCACCCAAACTTTTCAATGTGATGCACCACAGGCTGCTCCATGTCCTTGTTCTGCACAGGTGGAAGACAGTCTCTACCTGATGTTTAGCTCAGGCTACAACTACTTGTGGTTTGATTTTATCAGTGTCCGTAAGTCCCAAAAGTGGGTATCAGGAGGATGGACCAGGCACTTCTTGGTGGTGCTAAGCAATGGCACAAAAGGTAATGGGCAGAAACTGATGCACAGAAGTTCCACCTGAAAATGAAGAACTTTTTTACTGTGCAGGGGACCATACACTGGAACAGGTTGACTAGACAGAGTGTGGAGTCTCCCTCAGAGGGGATATTCAAGAACCACCTGGAAACAATCCTGTGCCCTGTGCTCTGGGATGATTGTGCTTGAGCAGGGAGGCTGGACCAGATGACCACTGTGGTGCCTTCCAGCCTGACCCACTCTGTGATTTCCTGAAGTGTGATGTGTTGTGGCCCACTGGGGAGAGTGGCATTCCTCAGGCCAGGTTATTGTTGAACACTGGGAATTGATGCTATTCCACAAGCAGGGCTCATTCTCAGTCCATCTGCACAAGAACACCTGGAGAACATGGAACCAGCCAGTATCTTGCCTTCATTGACAGTCCCATCTCGTGCAGCTCCAGTCCTAACACACACCTTCTACACACCTAAGCCTTGCCCATCTCCTTTCCCCTTCCAACCATTCCTGTTCCCTGGTCATGATGAGTAAGCAGATTTGTTACAGAAAAGGCCCAGTGTGTGAAACTATCTTGTTTAGGGCAAAATTGGGAGGAAACCTGTACTGCAGAGATTTGGACAATGTCCTCCCTGAGTTTCTTGTGGTTCTCCTCTATTTTGTCTTCTAATTTCTGCAGACGTGTCTCCACAGCTGCGATTCTTGCATGTGTTGGACCATGCACAGCACCTTCACATACTCGAAGTCTCCTCACCATTTCCAGCATGGTCTCCCTTGTGTCATCCCGCTTCATTACTGCCAAAGCAGAAGAGTATTCTTGTGGCTCAAGTTTTCGCCACATCACGGGTGTGCATGGTACCAAGTCTGGGTTCCTAGTGTTTAGGTCATCTGAGAAGACAATCTCTGCCACTGACTACTCTAACCCCACACAAGTACAACCAAAGTGCAATTAATACAAGTTTTTTCCACTCTCTTGAGCCCTGCAGTTGGGCATCAAATAAAACGTATCTGTCTTGGTTTAGGGCAAATTTGGGAGGAAACTTCCAAAGGAAGTTCCTCTGGAAAGCAAACCCAAATGGTCCCTCCCCCAGCCAGTCTGCAAAAAAAGCTTCCTCAGAGAAAAGTGGAAAAAACTACTCATTTAACAAACAAAATACCTACAAGCACAAAGAATGAATAATATGAAACAATAAAATGAACAATGAAACAATAAAACCTCTCACCGCTCCAAAGAGAGATGGCAAATTGAGAAAGTCCTTGCTGTGGGTGCAGCTCAGTTCACTCATCTCTTACCAATCCCAGTCCCTCCGGAGGTCCGGGCCCGGTGGGCCGCAGGTGCGAGCTCTCGGTGCTCCTCTGGGTTTTTTCAGTCCAGAGCAGATTTAAACAGTCCCATGAAAAAGGAAAAAAAAAAAAAAACCCAACAAAACAGTCCAGGGAGCTTCTCTGCTCTAAAGTTAGCACTAAAACTAACTAAAAGCACAGGAGAGCTCTATCCCACCGCTGTTCATGCCTCCGATGAACAGAGCTCAGGAGAAGAGAATGTGTGGGAGTCAGGCAGTTTCTCAAAACAAACTCCATGCGTCTTCTCTCCCTGGTTCACTCTCAGAATCAGTCTCAAAGGTACAGAACTCAATATACAGCACAAACAGAACCGACAATGGGGATACAAGCATCATAAGGTCACCCTAGGACAGAAACCCTTACTGAGTTCACCAATTTCTTCAGATAAAAGTACAAAGAATTACTAGTAACAGTGACATTCTAAGTTGAGATTGTTAACATTAACACAACGTAGATTGTGTAAAGATACGAACATTTGAGAATGCTGCCTCTCTTCCAGCTGAAGACTGACACACACACATGGGCTTTATGCCTGCATCATGTTCTAGAATTTTCTGTCCAAAAGAAACAAAGACTTTGCACGTGTAGTCCTCAGCCCCTACTGGGAATTTCTTATGGATCTTGGACAAGAAAAAGGCAATTTCAGATGCTAGGACGGAACAGAAACAAACACCCTGTAGGAGCCCCTTTTGAAACTTCTGCCATTTGTAGATGCACGTCCTATGAATTTCTTGTCTTCCTACGGAACAGCAGAGTGATGCCTCTGGAAGGCTGCTTTTCTCCTTAGGATGCAGACGCAGAATCTTTCTCAGGTTTTTTGTGGGGAGAGCAGACTTGTATGAAAAGGTACCCACCACAAATCTTAAGCAACCCAGAAATTTCTGCTTTTAACAGCTGTCATTCTTGTACATAGTCTTCCAAAAGAACTATTGGTACAATAAACGTTGTAAAAGAAAGTTTTGGTGTTATATTCTGCGACATGACGTGGATTGACTTGAGTAAACTCTCATATTTTTAAACCCATTTCTCCCTATTTTCATACATCTCTGGAAAAAAAAAGTTGTCTGTAAACATCTTTTTTATTATCTAGATCATAAGGGTTGCAAAACTGAGTCTAATGACCACTTATATCTGATGGTTCTGTTCTCTTACACATATAATTTGGTTAATTGCATATATTTCTGAACTCAGAGGTAGGAACCTGGTAACAGTAGTCAAATGCTGAAACAGAAGACAAAAAGCCACACAAACAAATGTTACACCTTAAGTAGGTTGGATTCATTAGAAGTTTATACATTTGTTTTCTTCATCTAGAGTTAAAAAAATTTTAACAATTGTTTAAATATACAATTTAAAAACCCAGTGGCTTATGATTGACACGTTTTCAGTCAATTTTCTAAATTGCTTAAACAAAATCAAACACAATTCCTACAGTTACAGCAAATCAACAGTTATATGAAGATATGCAATATTCTAATTCACGCTGTCAACCTCACAAGATGGCCACATGATTGATTTAAGTGTCATCTGTGAACCATGTTGTACACAGACACACACCTGTTTTAGGATTCCAGCCATATTCTGCTAAGAGGCTTTACAGGAGTAAAGCAGGGGTTTAGATCCATGGCCTCTCCCAAACAGGAATGCTGATGGCAGTTTCCCCTTGCAAAGACAGTGCCATTTCCAAATCAGCCCCATCAACAGCAGCCTAATGAGAGGCAATGGGATCTATACCACACAATTTGTGTTATGTAAATGCTGATGTGCTGCTAGAACAACACTGGAAAAAATACGTTTGGCCAGAAGCAAAAAAAAATCAGCTCTTTTTCCTTCCGCTTCTTTGACTTAATGAAGAGACACACTCCTAACTAATTGCTTTGGCAGGCCAGCAGGCTGCCTGTGCTTAATGACACCATTAGGAATTCCATAAGCTTTCAGCTTCTACCACTAAGAACTTTCAAGATGTGCCTTTTAAGAGTGAACCTCAGAATTCTTTTGCTTTTCAAAAGATGCTTTTCTCTCACTTCTTCCCACTAGTTGCTGCATCAAGCATAACAAAACACATATATACAACATGCACTTCAAAATGAGCACTCGTCTGTCCAGGAAAACTTAATACTTACTGAGCACCCTGCTGACAAAATGGCATTAGGAGCAGCTCGGAGTTCACAAATAATAGAAAAATACCTCCCCTACATGATTGCTTCAGGCTTGCCACATACATCCATCTGCACGTTCTCAAAGCTCAACAGCTCCTCATTTTACAGGTCTGAGTTGTGAGCATGCATCAAAATTCCTTTTTCATACTTACAACAGAAAATGAATAATCTAAACATCAGACTGGATCATATTTGTCCTTTTTCACACTTAATTAGATTCCTCTTTTAGGCTAGGGCAACACTCCTTTCAAATTTAGTAATCCATAAAAAAGAATCAAGCAGACAAGTATTTGAAAGATGGCAGGCTTTTGTCTGGAGGCCACTTTTAAAAAAAATAAATCATACAACATTTTAAAAAAATATAACACTGTCATAATTCAACTAGTTTTCTTCCTTATTTGTTTTATGCAGTAGAAAATACAATTATCAGCTTCCTATAAACAGCAGACATTTTGGTTAAATTGGAGCAGGACTGGGAACAACCAGGGATTTAAATGCAGAACCAGTATGGATGTTGACATGCTCAAACTGCAGCTTCCCAAACATCTACTTAGTGGCCTAACTTTCTACACAAAGGGATCCACTGAGCCAGAGAGGAGCTGTGCAGAAGCCCTACAATATTGGCCAGGATAGTGGCTTGAACAGGGCAGGCTCAACACCAGATCATTCATTCCCTATGGATTTTCTTCCCCTCCAATGTGCATGAGGTTTCTGACATAATGAACATTCAGTTCTTTCCAACAAACTGGAAATTGTACTGCTATGTTAGCAAATTCATCGCTACTCTACAGCCTCAGTGTTACAGTATTCTTCACAGGATAAAAACCTGACAGCTCAAACTGTTGAGCAGAGGTCACAAACTAAACAAGCCCACGGCCTTACACATCATTACCTGGCACCCCCACCTCTAGACCTGACTCTCATTTAGTCAGCTCAGAATCCTCCTTCTGATGTTGCTCCAGTCTCAAGAAACAGTAGCAATCTTCAGGAAACAACTTTAAAGTAAGAAACACTGCTAAAAACTACATCTGGACATAGACAGGGAAAGATGATTAGGACCAGAGGAGGACAGAATCCAACGAGGATTAGGACCAAAGGAGGGAAGCAGAGCCCTGCCATCTGCACTCCATGATCACTTGTAAAGGCAGCTCTGTCACAAACATACTTTGTGTTTGGCATGACTGTCTTTGTGGTTCTTTATAGGCACTAAATATATCTAATACATGATACAAAGCCTTGTACATAAATTTGGATTCTAATATTGTGGTTGGCATGAAATTGTAGGAGGTGTGATGCTCACAGTACTGCTGTGAAGTCTGTCATGGATCAGTTTCTTCTACCATATCATCCAGGAAAACTAAAGATGTGGTTACTACAGGCATGCCAGTACATTACATGGTCTGAAATGACTGACACTTCACAGCCTCAAAGAACCTCCTGCACCTTAAAAAGCACAAAAAATATTGCAAGGAAGAAGAAAAAGTTATGCTGGTGACTGTGTACATGGAAAAAGAATCTGCGTATCAAAGTGAAAAGGCATCTTCTGATCAAAGTCTCTTTCATTCCCAGATAATCTTGAACACAGGGTCTCCAACTTGAATCGTTCCAGTTTTGTCAACAGCAAAGTACTTCCCAAAGAGAGGGCTGGTTTTGTAAATGTGTTTCTCAGCTGGGTCACACAAGCGGTAACTGCGGAGAGAAAGCCCTTCTTTAGAGTAAGTGGCAGCAAAGCCTACACTTCAAAATATCAGTGATGAAAGAGAGGACATGCAAATAATGATGCCTTGTTTTGGTCATCATACTAGGCTAAAAACTAAATAAATACTGTAGTTAAGAGAACCAAGCTGCTCAAAGGGAGGGAAAAAAGCCTGATTGCATTCACTCATTCATGTTTAATATATACAAAAATTTTTATAAAAAGGCAAGTCTAAGAAGCAAAGTTAGACCTTTAGATACCTTAAATACCTGTTACCCCAAGCTTTCACTGTAGCACATAGGAAAGAGACAGGCAATGCGAAGTTTGCAAGAAAGAAGAGAACTTCCTGAATTTTCTTACCATATAGAACTGCAAGAAGTAGTCTGTAAGCCAATATACACAGACCTTCACACTGCATTATAATGTCAAACACTTTTAAAACACTAGTCTAACATCTACTGGGATCTAACCTAAATCCTCTCCCA
This sequence comes from Cettia cetti, assembly GCA_013401135.1. NCBI lineage: Eukaryota > Metazoa > Chordata > Aves > Passeriformes > Sylviidae > Cettia > Cettia cetti. Next base: position 6,149 of record VZUI01064638.1, on the reverse strand, counting down.
CACTCCAAGAAACAGTGGTATTTTTATCACCTTTTCAATGTGTCCAAGGGCTCCTTCCTGTCGATGACCCCGGTGTCTGGATTAACAGTTGTTAAAATACACCTGCAACGACAGACAATGCCAAATCAGTCAGGGCTTCTTATCATAAACCTCTTTGCTCCTTTGTAAAATAAAGGTCTCCAATGTTTACCTGCCACAACACACAGTCCCTTTCATCTCCACATCACCAATAAGAATATCCTCCCAGGTGTCCTGAGGGAAGTAAATATTAGGCACATATAAGCACATGCAATTGCTTTTCCAGAAGTGGCACAGTCATTCACAAAAAGGAGCACCATTCCAGAGGAGCACCTTTACTAGCACCTTCAGAATATGCATAGTTACACTACAGTACTATAATGAAAACCCTACCGTCACTGTATTTATCCAGTTCAGAACACACTAATAATTCTACCTGAAAAGAGAGACACCCAAATAATTAATCCTGTTCTGCAACATACACTTGCTTGAAGCACTGAACCTAAAGCTACTTATTCTTACTGTACAGGTGATAATCCAATCTGTGGCCTCTAGTAAATCTACAGTTTTGCAGAAAGGAAATTTTTAGGGGAAGTACGTTTTTGCTTCTCATCTACACAAGCTTTCTATTGCAAACCCTCCTGGGAGATAAAAATCTATTCCTGCTTTAGGAACTGCTTCAGTCTGAGAAATAATCATTCACAGACCTGTGTCCTCCATCAATGTGCATTGATGTGAGCTGAAGCTTTATCTCTCTGGAACCAAGTTGTAAAAATCACAAAACAGCAGCTTTCCTTCCGCTTGTTGGCACCATCACACAAGGCAACTGAGTTACAAAGAAACACAACCAAGCTCTCAAAAAGACATTTAAGACAGTTATTTTACCTCCTCAAAAGCACTGCAGTCTGTTACAAAAATATTTGGCCTGAAGTTCTGTATCTTAACTTTCTTTTCCAGCTTGGTATTTAAATCATCCATTGAAGCTTCGGAGATCATCAAGACAGGGCTGCAGTCAGGATAGGCAACCTACAGAAACAAGCATCACCAAATCCTAAGGTTGCTGTAAGAGCACGGGAGGGAAGTCACTGAGTGGCAAAAGACAGGCATTGGTACCAGTGGCCTTTTAGGCTGCTCCATTCAAGTTATGATTTTCCTGAAAGAAGGTTACCAAGGAAAACAACAGACTCTTCCCTATTTCAGTCACCATGGCAATTTTTGTGTGCTCAAATTGCCTTATCATAACACCAGAGGGAGTTCCACATCCAGAACAGCCCATACCGAATTACAGCTGTCCATTCATCAGTCTGGGATGCCTGGGCAGTGGGAGGGCCATATTAGCAAACAAGGCCAACAAATGGTATTTAAAAATCTCTAAACCTCCAAGAAGTGGAGTTCCACAGAGATGGGGTAAGAAAAAAAAAAAAAAAAGAAAGACATTTTGGTAAGAATTTTAGTGTATAACCCTCCTGCCTTTCTCTCATATTATTCTTACTCCATTCTTGTACATGCCTTTCAACCACAAGAAGATGAGCACTGAAATAACTACCAAAAAAATCCCGCCTTTTCTTTCTTGCAGAACATCACTCCTCCTAATCTGATGCCCTTTCTGCTGAAATATTGTGTTGGTCTCAGTGCCCTTGCATAAAAAATGCATATCTATAAAAGTCTATAATTGAATATACCTTCTTCTCTTTGTGCAACAAAGACATTGATGCCCTACAGATAATAACATCACAAAAGCAAGGTACTCACAATTTTAATTTGTTTAAAAACCTTACATTTGATACAATCCAAGGCATCTTCACCTGAGAGAGTTGTTCAGAAAAAAATAAGGGCAGCAGTGGCTAAAATTATATAAGGATGTCTGAGCACAGCATCTCCTTTTCATACCTTTCCATTATATTCCTCTAATATCATACCTTTAAGCTTCTTCCACAGAAAGAGATAAAACCTCTGAAACTTCCTTTGACATTTAATTCCTAGGCCCACAACTATAACCAGCTTGCTTAAACATCATTCCTTTAAACAAAATACAAAGTCACACAACTTTTACCTTTGTATGCAACACAGATTACACCATCAAAACATCATTGAAGATGTAACTTTTTTCTATTCACTGAGACACAAAAGGGCATTGTATCCTGCTACGTAACAGTTCCTCTTCAAGAATCAGTTTCAGACTCTTTAGCTGTGAAACCAATCTGAAGTAAAAATTAAGCAAATCATCTCTTTACGGAAAAGAATACTCACGTGGTTTTAGTACACAGCTACAGACCTTGCTAAACTGGGCTCAACCACCAAAGATGGAAGGGGCAGGTTCTGGTGGGTGGAAATGGTTAAAAGGACACAGTTCTGAGAAAAAAGAGCATCCCTTTACCTCATCGGTGTTCCGGAAGAGGGCTATCGTGTCCTTGGACTTTCTTGGCACCATGGAGGGCTCAAAGTGCACCAGGCGACAGGGCTCTGAGTTCAGGAAGGTGGTGAGCCACTGGGCCACTTCATCTCCACAGTCCTTGCCCTGGATATCCTGGCCAAACACCCTGCAGAGTCACAACACATCAGCAAGTTAGCTGCAAACATGAAGATTCAAGGATGCTTCTTATTTGAAGGCAAAAATTATGTTTTAATGATGGGAGCAATATACAGAAAACAAATCATTGCCAAAGGGCAATCTCCTTGTGGCCAGTTGAAAGCTAAGGAACATGGACATGACCAGACAATACCAGCTGGTGAAAGAATGAGCTCTGAAATAGTGTTAACGTGCTCAGAGCTAACTGCCTCATAGTGACAGTAACAAACCTACCTGCTTGCCCCACTTTGAGGAAAGAAAAGGGCCTGCTCTTGCATTTGCACGTGACTGCTACACCAAATGATTTCTACTGAGAAACCAACTGAAAGGTAATAAATTTCAGAAAATGAATGATAGTTTGAAATGATGTGATTAGTTACCACAACAGAAACGTACAAATGTTATTAATTAAAATGTCCCTTAACTGTTAAGGAAACCTTCCTTCAGATTTTAGTGCTGTCAAACTTAAGCCAGAGACGAGTGAGACACTTCAGCTCAGACTCACATACAAAATAGCTCAGTATCTTAAGAGAGGTTAAAGATTTGTACTGGAAACAAAGTCCATGGGGCACAAAAGGCCACAGTGGCCACAAAAGGCCCCAGCAGAATACAAACATGTTTATCCAAGGAGCATTTTTCTGGCAAGAAAAGCCAAACCTTGACTCAATCTTTCAATAAACTTTAACACCAGTCATGGGTAGTTTTGTTACACTTTTCAAAGTAGCCATTTTTACCCAAACACTCTGCAGTTTCCTATCTGCAATCAAATCCTGGGCAGCCTGAAGCATTGAGATGCCCACACAGTTCAACTAGAGTGAGCCCAGCTCCTAGGAGCCCTTCTTTACTCACCTGGGGCAGTGATCATTAGGGTGCTGGCATCAATATCCTTGCTCCATTTGCTGGGATTCCTGTGTCTACCCTGTGACCCAGGCTGGAATTAAAAGTCATTGCTCCAGACAGCATTCAGCTGCCTTTCTCCTCTCTCTATCCCACAGTTCCTGCATGCCTTCTGACTGGCAGGACAAGAGAGGCAAGGCTCTTACAGCTTCTAACACTACTGCTTTCCACTCAGGAAGTGGATCTATCCTAAGCAACCAAGCGCTGTAGGGATCCATGGGAATGTATCACACAATTTAAGCATTACAACACACACTGACAAAGAGCACAGAAGAAGAGCACGAGATTTCTTAGCCAGAGGGAAACATTCTAGCATTTGCACAAGCAAAAAATGTAACTATACAATGGCTTTGGTCCTATATTTGACTCTCCCAAGCACAGGATTTTTAAATACCTATATGAAATTTTCAAGTGGACTTAGCAGTTTTTAAGATCAGCACATGCACAGCCATATGCAGCCAGAGGCACTAAGGCACTGCTTTAGCTCCAGCTAACAGGGCATGAGCTCCCATGAGCACCCATCTGAAGGCAGAGAAAGAAAAAAATACCCAAACAAACCAGAGAACAAATCACTGAGCTCTAAAACCAGAAAATCCAAGAAATCTAAGCTAACTTTTTATTACTGCAATGTATTAGGTTATTTAAATATTCTTCTAGTGACACAACAAATTTTGGAAAAATGACACCTCTCAAACGACATGGGTTTGCAGTGCACGTGCCATTGGCTAACACACAGGCATTATGCACAGGTTTATAAAAGTCTGCTTGATTTCTCCAGGAGAAATGCTACCACTTGGAACTTGCACCTGCCTTGTATAAACAGAGATACTGGGCTATGCTGATCAATGGTTTCCACAGCAGATTTATGTTAAAAGCAAGCAAATGCAGTTCCTTGCCGCACTCTTTTAGTTACAATTACAGCAGCTGGTGCATTAACCATCTCTGCTATCCAAAGAACAAACACTTACAGTATCTTTGTAGGGCCTTACACCACTTACAGTTTCTAAACACTTACATATTAATTGACATTTTAGCAGAGAAAAGGTTTTCCTCTTCCTGCTGGCAGTTTTCCAGCATGGATTTTTATACATAGATAAAATAACTAGGCCTGCACTCATACAACAGAACTCTAAGCACAGAGTCAAAATCACTGTTTGTAACCCATCCACCTGAAAATTTTTGGTGTAGCACCTAAGATAAATCCTTTGGGGAATGCCCTAGGTCCCTGGGATGCCAGTCTTTCCCTTGTGACCTCAGGGTGAGCCTTGGACTACCAAGTTTTTAACTGAGACACCTCAGTTAAATGGCTAAAGACAGCAGTCAGGGCATCTAAACTCCAACATCTCATCAGCTCTGAGCAGCCAGCAGGCATGCAGAAATGCTGATGCACATAGTAGTTGTGATCAAGAAATACCAAAGGGCATGACCGAGGCTCTGGGACGCAGCTACTCACCCAAGCAAGAACAAAAGCACTAGAAGTAAAAACAAATAAGCAAACACGACATTCTATGAAGACAGAAGATCACAGTTCATTTGGCAGATGGTAACGTGTGGTCTTTGATATGCTGTCATCTTTTCCTGAGATTTGTTTTCACCAGTGTTTAGCAGACTAAAAGCAGAGCTTTTGTTATGACAACCTTCCCTGGCCTCCTGTGTAACACATGGCAAAGGACTTCAAAGAATTACAGAACAGTCTGAATTAGAAGCAACATTAAAGACCACCCAGACAACTCCCCTAGCATAAGCTGGAGCACCTCCCACTAGACCAAGGTGTTCAGAGCCCCATCCAACTTGACCTTGAACACTTCCAGGGATGGGGCATCCACATCTCCTCTGGGCAACCTGTGCCAGCGCCTCACCACCCACACAGTGAAGAATTCCTTCCTAATAGCTAATCTAAACCTACTAACACCACTATGCCTTGTCTTATCAGTACAGGCTCTGGTTTGAATTCTATCTCCCTTAAGCAGAAGGTGAGAAATACCCACACAGAAAAGACACAGAGGTACTGAACTTTTACACTCCGATTTCTGCGTAAGAAAACGCGAAGCCTCACAATCTTGAAAAGAAACGCACATGAGAAAGAACGAAAGAAGTACTGAGAGACAGGGAAGGGGGAAAGAAAAAGCCTTCTTCAGTACCTGCAGTTGCGGACGGGGTTTTTCTCGGGGAGCTTTACCGGCACCCGTATCCTCTCCATGTCCCCGGCCTCCAAGACCAAGTGCCCGTTTTCACAGTCGGCAGAAACAAGGACGAGCCTCGGCTCCTGGCGAGCTGTCACCATGTGCCCGTCCTCCCTGATCACGAGCCAGAACCTGCGGCGGGACGGGGCGCAAGGGCGCCCAACAGCGTTAATGCCGGGCTCGGCAGCACCCGCACGGCAGGTGCGCCTTCCCAGGCCCTCAGGAAAACAAACACCCGACAACCGCGGAGCCACGCGGAGCCCCAGGGCCCGGCCCGCCTACCTGTCCCGCAGGTCCCCGCAGCGCAGCCCCATCGGCGTCACCTGCGCCCGCCGCACCGACACTCCCCGGCACGACTTCACCGGGTACACGAAGAGCCTGAGCACCGTCCCGACCCGCTGCAGGCGGCGGCGGCGGCGCGGGCCGGCCCAGCGCCAGGCCCCGAGCAGGGCGCCCAGCGCCAGCAGCGCCGCCGCCCCCCA